>JADKLZ010041941.1:0-17170 GCA_021533235.1 Biomphalaria straminea
GTAAACATTGACAAGGCTTTTTCGCTAACACTTAAGGATGACATTTTCCTTAGAAGTTTTAATTTGTGTTGCCCTTGTTTGGTGATGTAATCTGTGTTCCCAGTGAAATGTATTGTCTATGACAATGCCAAGGTACTTAAAACGTTTGAAGTACGTTATGCTCTCCTTCATTTTTAGCCGCCCCCGTTAGAGGAAAAGCCACTATTAGGTTAGTGAAAAATGTCACACGCAGATCTCCTTGTTACCACCAATTATCAGATATCGGTTACGGAGTTCCTTCCTAAGCTCTTTAACTGAGAGTTGGTCTAATGTTTTCATTGTCATTGTGATCAAGTCCTACCTCCTCTCGTTGAGTTGCATATAATCCAACTTCTGACACAAATGTAATAATTTAAGGAAAGACAAACTCATCGAGGACATAGACGTTTATTTACAAGACATTCCAGTTATACACGACACCATCTTCTCTTAGCACTGTGTTTTCATTTCCACTCTCTAGCTTTTGGGCGGAAATCGTTAGTCTCTCCTCATGTCAACATCCGACTTCAGTCTATTCACTAATAGTGCGCTTCTCTGCACTTTACTGGATGGCGGTGCGCATGGCGAAGTCACAACAATATATATGAGAATAAAAAAAGCAATGTTTCTCAACCTTCGTTGAAAAGAAAAACAGTCATGAGGCCTTTCTCTTGATAGCTTAGGGGTCTGGGGGAGCACTGTAAACGCCAAAAGCGCTTTCTTGCATTTTTCACTGCAGAAACGCATTCTCCTGTCATCGATATCTCATTATTCATCCTATGTTTGTAACTTGTTTTGTTACAGAACTATAATTCAAAGTTCTAAACAATAAATTTCGGATGTGGGAGGAGAAATTAAGTGTACCAATTAGATTCTAGATTTTTATTTTGTATTTTTAGGATTCAAGCATTAATTGTGAGCTATAGTCCCACATTTTTTTAACTAGAAAAATATCAGATCGAGTAAAGGCTGGAAAAAGGCAACTGGGAAAAAATATTTGGGTTCTAAGCTCATCGCAATCGTTACTCTTATACTGAAAAATTTCGTATGAATTCTAAATTTTCCAAAGCAAAGTCTATCTTTAAAAATTATGATAAATTCATGTGAAATTACATAAACTTTGTCGCCATATTTGACTATTCTGTTTTAAAACTTCATGATATCGTCTGGAAATGGGAGCGGCGGTAGAGTTAAAAACGATTAATCCTCGCTCCTTTTTTATAATTTCTGCTTATGACTGCATTAGGCATTAAAGAATAGAAGTGGGGCGACTCCATATAAGAATTTAATTTATAGCATACATAAATTACATTAGTGGCAGATTTTTTTTATAATTTCTTAACTATAAAACAAAAAGAAAAAGTTGTTTTTTTTCGATGGGCGGAAGGCGATTGCATGTATCGCCCCACCACCTGGTACAACCCTTTTTAATTTTATATTTACTACATAATATACAAATGGGTTCACATACCGATATGTGTAAAAGTAAAGTGGGCCCTTCAGACCTTGCGATCTTTGAAACAGATGACCTTAACATCATCTGCCCCATAGACCAATACATGACGTATCTTATATATATTTTCAACTTATTTTTTTTTAAAAATTTTTTTTTTCTAAAAAAAAAAGACCCCCCCCCCCCACTCAGAGGGCTAGAGTAGGGAGGGCAGTAGATGCAATCTCCCCTCCTTTACCTTTACCCCACCAAATCGGGAGCGACATAATGTAAAAAATATATTTTAATTCATCTAATTTTGTTCACAAACTATGATTTTCCCATAAAAGTAGGACCGCCCACCCACTCACTCAAAGGTTTTAGGTGGGAGGGGCAGTAGAATTATTCCCCCCCTCCACAATCGTCCAACAGGAGAATGACATAATAAAAAGATCGGTTAAAACATCAATTCTTTATTATTAAATGTAAAATAAACCAAAGAAATGAGTATCGATTTTTGTAGGGAAAAGAAGGAAAATGATATTGTAACTGTAGCTGGAGAGACAATTGAAATAGTGCAAACTTTTAAATACCTTGTTACTATCCTAGACAATAAATTAAATTTTACAGCAAATACAGATTATATCAGCAAAACAGGGCAGCAAAGATTGCGATTACTGAGAAAACTGTCCTCTTTTAATATTAGCGAAAAGGCCTTGCCTATATTTTATCACGATCACATCGGCAATATTTTACATTTTAATATCACTGCCTGGTATGGCAATCTAAGCATTAAGAATAAAAATAAACTCCAGAGAATCCTAAATGCTGCTGGTAAAGTCATTGGCAAAAAACAAACCCCATTAGGGCAGCTACTTGAGACAAACATCCTTACAAAATCTAAGAAGATTCTAGAAATAAAAAATAACCTTTGGGGTCAGGATTTTGTTATTTTACCATCACAAAAGAGATACAAGACACCGATAGCAAAGACAAACAGACACATAAACTCTTATGTTCCTCTGGCAATCAGAGCATGAAATAGAACCAAACTAATGTAAACTTTTCATATGTAAATTGTGAGTGAGTCTGGTGTGAATGTGCATTTTTTTAAAATAATGTTTTGTTTTGTATAATGCACAAATCGTAAGACAAATTTCCTTACGGACAATAAAGATTACTAGTCGACCGGCGGCATAGCATACGCCACTATTTTGCAGGGCAGGCCTTAGGCACTGCAACATATGCGACCACAGTGGGTCCCGCACTTTCTTTGGACCCGTGCTAAATGTTATTAAATGCTATGCCGCCGGTCGAAAAAGTCCTGGAAATTTCCGGACATTATTAAAATCTTTTTAAGTAAAAAACAAGATTACAAGAGAGTTTGTGTGATACACAAACGCAGAGGCGGCCCCCGTCGGAGTCGGATCCCTGTCAGATCCGCCTATTCGCAAGATGTTTCGGATGTTCCTTCTAAGTCCCTGGCTCAATTCCTGTATTCTCCCATCCTTAAACTATCGCAATATTTCTGAAAGAACAGTAAAGGTTAAATCATATTTTCAAAAGCCTTTAGTGTTTTTTTCTAACCGTGAAGGACAGACCAACCAACAGACAAAACGCACAAAAATATGCTTGTTTCATTCTAATGGGGGCACTAAACAATTTTTTTTTTTTTTAAATCAAATTTTTTTTTTTAAGAAATTAGTTTAGAATCATGTCATTTCCGGTCTTTACGCTAGTACACGAAAGCCGCTGCTAAAAGTTCATTTTAAAAAATGTGCGTTATATCTACCAGTCAAAAGCATTTCTTATAGTAACATTTCCTCCCTTACATTTACCTAATTG
Source organism: Biomphalaria straminea (assembly GCA_021533235.1). NCBI lineage: Eukaryota > Metazoa > Mollusca > Gastropoda > Planorbidae > Biomphalaria > Biomphalaria straminea. Next base: position 3,296 of record JADKLZ010041941.1, read on the forward strand.
CTTCACAATTGGTGTTTTGTTATTAAAAAATCGCTTGCATAATTAATTTTATAAATTAAACGGTTTGCTTTTAGAAAACTAAAAGTAGCCGTTGCACCTAAACTTTTCAAGCCGCATTTGATGGTGAAATATTATTTTTCATATTTCTTCTAGTTTTGGCGCTCTGAGTCTGACAGACGGACAGACAGACAGAAATTCATTTTAAAAAATGTGCGTGATATCTACATGCCAAGAGCATTTCTAAAATTTTATAAATTAAACGGTTTGCTTTTAGAAAACTAAAAGTAGTCGTTGCACCTAAACTTTTCAAGCCGCATTTAATGGTGAAAAAATATTTTTCGTATCTCTTCTAGTTTTGGCGCCCTGAGTGTGACAGACGGACAAACGGACATTTTGCACAAACCTAATAGCGGCTTTTTCCCCTTACGGGGGCCGCTAAAAATATGCTATGCTTTTTTGTGAATGAAAATAGTGCGGATTAGGATATATTATTTCCCATTCACACCATGCTGCGCGATGTGATCTTCCCATTTACTTGTTATAAGTAAAGCGAATGCGTGAATTCATGAATAAAAAATTCTATGAATGAAGCTAAGGGTAGCTAATCGACCTTAATTTACACGATATTAAGAATAGAGTTGCACTCATGTAACAATGCTTTAGAAAAACCAATTTGAATGTTAATTTGATTAAAATATGAAATGAATGGACTATAATTAGTATGTTCATGTGCTAAAGCATAAAACTATATTTGCGACGAGAAGTTCTATAATCTTCTTAGAGTTTAATTCGAGTTTTAGATCTAGATCTAGGTCTAGGAATAGAGAGATGAGTTACCTTTCGTAATCATGTCTAATGAACGAATGTGCGTAATTAAAGTACTTTCTAAAGTGAAACCTGAGAGTATACTCTGTCTGTGTATTGTTGTTCTAGTTTCAATAGTCTTACGACACAATAATCTGGAAATACTTTTAATATTATGACAAAAATTGAGAAGAAGAGAATTATATAAACACCACTTTCATTCACAAAATAGTGGGGATTGGGATGCACCATTTTCCATCCACACCGCGTGCTGCGCCATGGGATCTTCCCTATTTACTTGTTGTTGCTTGTTTTTGTTTGAACTTTTGAACTTGTCTTTTGAGAAAGATATATGTAACCTGGAGGGTTATATATATATATTATTTTTGGCTTATAATTTGATGACCTAGCTCTATAAAGGAACTGGTTTTAGTTAAGTTACTTCCCTTTTTTTTGGTACGGACCGACTCGGTCACTGGTGGCCAATCGAGGACCATGTAACTATTTAATTGTTATGTAGTGTTAACTCAGCGGGATCGCTTGTGAGTAATATAATGGTTTATTTCTTTTTATTTTTGTCTAGTTATTTTAGCTTTATCTTAAGGTTCCTAGATCTATTGTTGTTAGTTTAGATCTGAACGGATTGGGTCTGCATCCGATCCAATCTGTCTAATTTAAGTAGCTATGGTCCAGTGTGTAGCCGGAAGGTCCATCCTGACTTGAATGGCTTCCCCCTTCCATGTTTAATATTTCAATCCTTAATTATCCCTGTAATTAATGTACTTTTATCTTATAATATCTATTTTTATAGATCCTTTTTTATTCGTTTAATCTTGTTAGAATAGTATTTTTTTATTAATATTTAATAATTTGGGAGAGAGAATTATTATTTTTAAATGTTGTATTCTCAAGGACAAGATGGCGACGCCGTTAGGCGTTTCTCTGTAATTTTGGCTTTGTTGAGCCTTATTATTTTTAGCGGCCCCCGAAAGGGGAAAAGACGCTATTAGTTTTGTGTGGCCTGTCTGTCCGTCTGTCTGTCTGTCTGTCTGTCCGTCTGTCCGTCCGTCCCGTTTAGTGCTCAGAAAGTAGAAGAGATAATGAAAATATGACATCACGATAATATAGATCATTCAAAGTTCTGATGCAACGGCTACTTTTTTTTTCTAAAAGCTCAAAATCTAATTTTTAAAAATATTTTATGCAAGCAGTATTTAAAGAGAAAAAACCTAATTAGTATGCAATATAAATGAAACCTAATTTAAGACAATTAAAAATCTAATATGTAGCAAGATAATACACGTTTTATTTTGTTCAAACCTTAGAGCATTTACTTTCTAAGTTATTAACTCATAAAAGAGGTGTGGCAGCGACAAAGAGAGTTTGTGTGATACACAAACTCAGAGGCGGCCCCCGTTGAGAGATCAAAGCACGGAAGATGTATATTTCTGTCGTTTATCTTTGATATACTTTTCTTTAAATGAACTTTTAGCAGCGACAAAGAGAGTTTGTGTGATACACAAACTCAGAGGCGTAAATGAACTTTTAGCAGCGACAAAGAGAGTTTGTGTGATACACAAACTCAGAGGCGGCCCCCGTTGAGAGATCAAAGCACGGAATATCAATAAATAGGGGCTGCTTTTGTTCTCTGCTCTTCTGTAGCTGCCGCAAAGAGAAAATCATATCCGTTGTAACTACCCTAAAGCCATACTGCAACTCTGGATAAACACTTCTGCCAGGATCTGTAATCGCTTTAATAATACTCAGGCAAAAGCCTTTCCAACTATGCTAAACAGTGAGATGCCTCTATAATTGTTACAATCAGTCTTATGTTATTAGTTTATAAAAAAAAGCAGCCTCAAAAGAATACACTACATTTCATTTCTATGGACAATTCAAACAAAATCATGCTTTGAATATTGTTTGCAAAAGGCGGCTCTGAGGGGGGGCGCCTCTGAGTTTGTGATATGACACAAACTCTCTTTGTGATTTTGCTTTTAAACTTGATTTTGACATGTTATTTGTTTTAAGTGATAAATATTATTGGTGTAGCATAGGTTTCCCATATTGTAAGATTTGTTATCAATGGATTACAATTTACAATTTAATTTCTTGTATATAACTTCTATAAAGTCTTAAAATGAATTATAATTTTAAGAAAAACTTACTTGCAAGCTTGTGTTTTTTTTTCAGAACATGCCTGAATGTCGACGAGATCAAACCAAGTTAGCCGTCTTCCTGCTTGTGATGGTTGTCATTGAAACGGCTGTCATTTTCAGCGTAATGCACATGGAGCACAAGAAAGCAGAAAATGCTGCTAATAAGAAACGAGCAGAGAGACAATTAGAATTGCTGAAATGTCCAGGAAACGGAACTAAATGTAGATTCCGTTCAACGCGTATTATTTCACAGTCTGGCATGGTATACATCAACAACTGAGTATAAAAATTGATTCATTAAATAGAGCAAGTTACATTTTTGTGATGTAGAGAATTTAATCAATGACACATTGAAGGATAATAGGCTATTCAATAATAGCACAAAGGCTACTAGCAGTAGTAAAAGTATTTATATTAGATTTTAGCCCTTTGTAGTTTTGATAAGTAATGGACTTTGTTCATCATATATGGGTCACCTGTTTATTCTACACTGTTTACAGGTGGTAATGGGTGCCTGCAGGAATCTTGCAGGGAGATGCAAGTGGTCACCTATCTCTCAACGTCGTAGCTTCAATTTTCTTGATATGCAGAATATTGAGTAAATATTAAGTAAATAAAAAAAACTAAAAATGGGAATAGTGTATTTACTGTACACGCTGTTAAGTTTATCTGTGTGACCCGTTGGTTGACCAAACAAAAACTGAAATTTTGACTTTGGCTGACGACACTATCAAAAGTTAACAAATGAATTGCTTCCCGTCATGATGGACCAGCTAGTGATGAACGCTTACCGTGCAGTTCTCATATTCTTTACGTTGCAGCTTTTTCATCATCTTAGGTTGAACTTAGCGTTATTATCGCTTGAATAAAGAAACTAACCAATCACGTTAGGAAATGTAAAACCCTGTTCTGTAATAACTCCCTAAATCCAAACATGTAGTTTTTGCTTGGTGTCGGCGTGTCTGTACCAAGTTTGTCTGCTAGCAGTCTAGCCTTCCTCAAGTTAAGCTGTTAAATTGGACTCACTGCAACATCAGTGAAAGTGGCTCAAGACCAGATGAATAATTGACGACAATTAAAACAATCAGTGCCTGCTCCTCATGTGCAAATGGATTCGTATTTCTCAGTTCATTGTGTCTCCCAGAGAGGTAACTTTAGCATAAACGCTCTCGCTTGGGACTGTTACGAAAGAAATAGTCTTCTTGATGACACCAACGTCATTCAGGTCATTGATAACAAGGTTAAGTCTATGAGACGCGCAAAGGTTGCCTAAACACAGTTATGAATGCTAGCCATTACAGCCATTGTAGCTTTGGTTTAGTAGTTTTTCCAAATCTAGATTGTACATAATGTATTCGCTGACAACGAAGTTCGACACAAGCAGTGCGTCTCTCTGAACAACAGGGACAAAACGTTTGAAGTCTTCTCGACTACAAACGCAATCAACAAATCGAATGATTAAAGACATCAGCTCAATGCCTGAGATGTCTACAGTGTCATCACCAAAACGCCCAACTAAAGCAGTTAATTCACAATGTTGCTGCTCGTATTTTTATTTCTTGCTACTGCCAGTGCTCCGTTGATAAAAATGAATATGTTTAACAATGACATATCAAGAGGTTTCTTATATCACTTCTATTGTAAATTGGTGGACATATTTTACCTGCTATTTCAACGCTTATTTAAAGAGCTTAATTTTGTCTACATGTAACTGATGTTTAACAAAAAGAAATATACAGCGTAATATAAATAATTATTATAATAAAAATCTGTATTGTCCGTGAGGAAATTTGTCTTACAATTTGTGCATTACACTAAACAAAACAATGTAACTATAAAAAAATGTAAATTCATAGCTGACTCATTCAAAATTTACATATATTCTTAATATCGCGTAACTTAAGGTCAATTAGCTATCCTTAGCTCCATTCATAGAATTTTTGATGCATGAATTCACGCATTCGCTTTACTTATAAGAAGTAAATGGGAAGATCCCATGGCGCAGCATGGTGTGAATGGGAAATAATATATCCAAATCTACACTATTTTCTTTCACAAAATAGCATAGCATATTTTTTTTTACTTTAAAAAGATTTTAATAATGTCCGGAAATTTCCAGGACTTTTTCGACCGGCGGCATAGCATTTAATAACATTTCAGAAGATTTCCAAGGGGCTCCTGGTAAATAAAGAGGCCGCGGGAAATCTGTTATATGTTATAACATGGTTCAATTTAATAATTTATACACCTAAAATTTAGCACGAGTCCAAAGAAAGTGCGGGACCCACTGTGGTCGCATATGTTGCAGTGCTTAAGGCCTTCCCTGCAAAATAGCGGCGTATGCTATGCCGCCGGTCGACTAGTGAGTTATAAAATTAAAAGCTTCTCATGTAAATTTTTGCAAACGACATATAGCCTACCGGTATACAATTTGGGATCATCAGCGTCATGGGTTCTGACAGAGCTTTTTTGTAAACAAAATAGATGCTGGTACTCAGTGATGGATTGCTTAACTTTTAACTACTAATAAATTAATAATAAACGTTAATATACAAGAAAAGTAATAATTCTTTCCTAAATGTAAAAAGGTGCCAGTACGCCGTACCGGTGCGTACCGTCACAAAAAAAAAGCTCTGGGTTTTGACAGGGTGTAGCGTTGTGTGCTGCAAACTGCCTAAGGGTTGCCGGCTTTTTATTTTTATTCAGATTTTATCCACAAAACCTTTCCCGTGTTTGAGTTTATTTGCAAGGTACCGTAGCAGAAATTTTAACTCAGTTTTCCTATTGCTAGGTGGGTAGCTAGCCAAGGCTAATGAGCCCTTCCTTCTTGAAGCTTACTGGTTTGGGCACCAGTTACTTGCATTCGTCCCTTCTGTTATTGAAAACAGTTCCGTGGATCTAATATTTGAGCCACATGTGAAAGATCAAGAAATACACGAGAAAATGCTATTTGTGAAAACTTTTACAATGATGTTTAAGACAAACTATTCAATTAATTAATATTTAAAGGGGTAATTCACAAAAAAAAAATCATAAATGAAACATACTATCCGTAGCAACGGATGATGATAAAAAAAATTCCAGTGTGTTTGATGATTCCAGTAATAATTATGAAATGCTATTTTATTTTTTTAAATTTGAATTTTATCAATAAAAAAAATTATATAAATTTTAATGCAACTTTAAATGACTTTTTCAATATTAAACTCACAACATTAAAAATAAAAAAAATGTTAATGAATTTGTAAAAATACAATACACGTTAAGCAGGGGTTCTAATGAGCACCATAAAACATGGCAAGGGACAAGCAATTTTGGGAACCAGTTTTAACTAGACAGAAAGAAAGAGTGAGTTGATACAAGCTTTTTAACAATGTCGTGAAACAATTCAAAAAGCTGAAACAAGGTGTGGGAAGCGTGGTCGAGTGGTAAGTACGCTTATCTTGGATTGGTTAACTATGAAAGGGACTTCAGGTTCGACACCTGTCTCGAACAGAGTTTACTGAGCGCCTAAAGCAGCACGAAAAACCTTCTTCCAGATACCCCTACCCCATCTGGTCCACAAATGAGATTGGACCATAGCGCTCTGAGCATGCTTTAAGCATGAAAGTAGCACTATATAAAATCCTTACTTTATTTTATGTATTTAATCTACAAAGGGGACTAATTCAGCTTATATCACCACTTCAATAAAATACTTTTTCTTTCCCTTGTTTGAAATTCCAAACAAAATGATTTATTACCAACAGTTAATTAGCTAATCGGTAATTTTTATTTTTTTTTAATCTGTGTTGTCAGGTAAACAAAAATAATTGCAAAATTTCAACACGAAAAATAACGTGTACAAACTTTTGACCAGACAGACAGAAAAAGGGATATAAGCTTTCTAAAAAATTTAAAAAAAAAAAAAAAAAAAAAAAATCAAAAGTTAAAAAAAGGTGTTGTTTTGTAAAGTAGGTATTGGAAGTGGTAGACCACTTCACATATCTAGGTAAAATAGTGTCAAATGACGCCTCACTTTCAAGGGAAGTTGATAACCGTCTGGCCAGGGCTAGTAGCGCTTTTGGACGCCTTCAGACGAGAGTTTGGAAGAACAAATCGCTCCGCCTACCTACAAAAATTAATGTCTACCAGGCGGTGGTTCTCTCAACCCTTCTATATGGCTCTAAGACATGGACGCTATATAGAAAACATCTAAGACTTCTTGAGCGCTTTTACCAAAGATGATTGCGCTCCATCATGGACATACGATGGCAGGACCGCACTACAAACAGCGATGTCCTTGCGAACGCCGGTATGGACAATATAGAGGGATTTCTTATGGTTCGACAGCTACGCTGGGCATGGCACGTATCCCGTATGGGAGACGAACGCATGCGAAAGGCAGTCTTTTTTGGTGAGCTAAAAGGTGGTCGACGTAACAGAGGCGCCCCACGGAAACGCAACTTTCCTTGGCTGACATAGAAGAGAGCACCTGGCTGCATGCGGCGTCGGAACGAGACAGCTTGAGGTCATTCACGAAGGCCGCGGCATACACATTTGAGACCAAAAGAAAATCTGCCGCCGAGGACAAACGCAGATGACGAAAAGAAAATCTAAACCGACCACCTGCGGACAATGGTTTTGCTTGCCCTGGATGTAGCAAAATATGTAGGTCACAGCTGGGGCTGCACAGCCACGGAAAACACTGTATTCCTCAATAATCTTCGGATTCGAAGATAAGCCTTATTATTATTAGAAGTACAATTGCATTGTTGTTGTTGTTTTTTCAAACTAACCTATGTAACATATTATACTAATAATCATTACTATGTTTATTCCGAGTAATGGGCTTTGTTGCGCTTATGCGTTTCGTTTCTTTGCGTTAAAATTGGGCCGGAAGTACCTTTTTTCTTATATATATTTTACATTTTCCAGATCTCTGCTAACTGACATTATTATGCTATAATTTTAAGTGTACCTGATAGAGAACAAAAAATCTGCACACAAAAAAAAAATGAGTAGTTGCAATAAAGCCCATTAGAGGTTATAGAAAGAAAAGAAAAGTTAAGGGGTTGTCTTTTCTCATGATCTTTATACCTGATTTCTCTTATCAGCCGTTGTGAGACACTGATCCAAAATAATGCTAAGCTTTTAAAAATAAAAAAAACGCATGTTAATACATGAATGAACTTGTTTTAGATGACGAAGTCAAATAATTATAGTTGCTTTGAAAAATTGATCTCACACATGTCATGGACCTTGTCATAATAGTCATAGATCTATAAAATCTAGTTATAATCTGAAAGCTATATAATCATAAACATTCAAGTTGAATTCGTATTGTAACTATAGAATTAGTATAGATCTATTACTAGAATATATATCTAGGTTATAAATATGATAGAAATAGAATCTAAGATAATCAGTATTTACTATAGACTATGATAGAAATAGAATCTAAGATAATCAGTATTTACTATAGACTGTAACACTGGGCAGTCTAGATCTAGAATATTAGACTTGGTCTTGATTTTATACTAGATTTCAGTCTAGTTTATTGTAATAATTTAAGGGAATGCAAACTCAACGAGGACATATACGTTTATTTACAAGATTGTTATATCTTCTTATGCGCTGAGACTCTTGAGATATATATCAATACAAAAATATAGGCCTAACACAATCCTTGTGAACCAATAATTTAATCCGCCTTAATACTGCGAACACTACATTGTTTTTTTTTCTCCATTTTGGTTCTCCCCCTCTCAGCACGCATTCGCACCATTTCACATTTACACTAACATGCGCTCGTACCCCCCCCCCCCGTTTAACAAGTTCGATGTATATCGAACGTCCAAAAAAAAAACATCACATATATTACCAGACTATTCGAAATTTTAAACAAATAATCTAAATAATGTAATACAAAACAAAGTCTTATAAAATGGCAAATTAATACCAATATATTTCTAAACCTAGATTTAACATATAACATTTATATTCACCAATTGTGACTGTAACGATCCCAATAATAATTACCATTATTAGCAATTAACACATCTATATATCCATACATATCTATATGTAAACATACAGATTTCGTTAATACCCCTTCCCGCCTACAATCCAATGCAAGTCTATATCTGCTCAATAATCATTGTTGCGTACCCTCACAATTTGACTATTCTCTATGTAATTTCTACTGCATTCCAATAACAGAAGGATAATTCTTAACACAGTGTAAGTAATTATTATATATTCCACACAATCTCCCCAGCCTATATACAGCGTGATAATGTATTTGCCACAACATTTTCTTTCCCTGGTATTGTATTGACCTCAAATTTATAGTCCATCAGTTGTAATGCCCACCTAGCAATTCTATTATTACCACATTTATTTAAAAATAATGAATGCCAACGAAGCATGATCAGTCCAAAATTGGAATTTAGCCACCATCAGATAAAAACTTAACTTTGTTATGCACCACACAATTGCCAGCCCTTCTTTTTCAATAGTTGCATAGTTTAACTCTGCAAGGGTCAGTTTCCTGCTTACATAAAAAATAGGGCGTGCAATTCCACTATATTCTTGCATTAAACAACCCCTTATAGCCATGGACGAAGCATCCGTGGCCAAAATAAATGCTCTAGTACTATCGGGCAGTTTTAATATTGCTTCTTCAGAAAACACCCTCTTGATTTTGTCTCTTTGACATTGTTCGGACCACACTATATTGTTAGATTTCCCTTTCTTTGTAAGATTTGTAAGAGGTTCATTTATTTCTGCAAAATTTGGAACAAATTTTCTATAAAAATTACAAAGGCCTAAAAGGCTTCTAATTTGTTGTTTTTTGTTTTTGGTACACTAATATCCATTATTTTTGCAACTGTTTCTTCCAGTGATGTAATTGATTCATTTTTTATCTTGTATCCCAAAAAAGGAATTTCACTAAGGCCAATTTTTATTTTTGTTGGTTTCAATGTCAAATTATTTTCCTTGATAATAGCAAATATCTCTCTTAGACTCTGTAAGTGTTCGTTCCAATCCTCACCGAAGATGCAAATATCATTTAAATAGCAACTAGTGTATCTCCTGTTGCCAAATATCTTTGCCATCGCCCTGTTGAAAGTGGCTGGGGCACTTACCTAGCCAAAACTCATCACATTCCACTGATAGACGCTAAACGGTGTCTTAAAAGCAGATAGTGGTTTAGCCTCTTCCTTTAAAGGTACTTGCCAGTATCCTCTATAAAGATCCAACATGGTGAAAATTTTCGCTTCTTTCAATTTAGTAAACATTTCCTCTGGCTGTGGCATTGAGAATGGGTCAAATTCTGTAACTTTATTTAATTGACGGTAATCCACACACAGTCTAATATTGCCACATTTTTTTAACCAGCACAACTGGTGCAGCACATGATGAATTAGATAGTTCTATCACCCCATATTTAAGTAGTTCATCTATTTCTTTCTGTAACGCTTCTCTATGATGTAATGGTACAGCATATTGTGGTAGTTTATTTGGGGCTCTGCCTGTTAACTTGATATCATGTTCTATGATATTCGTTCTTCCTGTTAGATCTGTAAAATGTTCTTAAAGTCTTCCAATAATGTTATTACTTCCTTAGCTCTGTCTGACGAGATTCCCGTCACTTCCACATCTTTCCATGTTTGACTGACATCAGTTGAAATTGTTTCTATGTGACCCAACCTTTTTCTGCCTCAAAGTCTATTCTCACCGATGCAGCCATGACAAACGAGTCTTATTTATTGCTTTTTTTTTTACTTATTTGTCGCTAACTAAATTCTTTTAACATATAAACGTGAAATAATTTCAGTTTTGAATCAATATTAATTTCATAATCCACATCACTAATATTTCTTGTTACCTTATAATGACCTAACCATTTCGTGAACAGTACATTCTCCTTATCCTTTAGTAATACTAGAACTTCTTGACCTACTTCTAGTTTAGTCAATTTTCTTTGCTCATTCACCCTAGACTGTGTTAATTCATTTTTATCAAGCACCTGTTTGCTCGCTTCCTCACAAGCCTTTATAGCTTGCTTTCGGGTTTCTGTCACTATATCGTAGCTTTCTTTATTTCCACCATATTCTTTTGAAAGTAGTAGTTCTTTTAGGATTGCCATTGGGCCTCTTGGATTTCCTCCATAAATCATTTGAAATGGTGAAAATCCCGTGGTTTCGTTACGGCTCTCTCTCTGTATGCGAATAGGATTGAGGGTAATGTCATATCCCATTCATTTGGATTGTCATCTGCTACTTTCAATAACGCTTTCTTTAAAGTTCCGTTAAAATGTTCACAAATTCCGTTGCTCTGTGGATGGTATGAGGCTGTAAACCGCTGCCGAATTCCAAACATTTTCGAAAATGTTATTTTTAGTTGGCAGTGGAACTGTGTGCCCCTATCTGACAGTACTTTTTCAGGAAATCCAAACCGTGTAAACAAAGAATATAATGCCTGAACTATATCCCTGGCTTCAATTTTTTTAGTGGAATAGCTTCTGGCCATCTTGAGCACACGTCTATCACAGTTAGAATATATCGATGACCTCTATTTGATATCACAGGCATAGTTCCAATCAAATCGATCGCAATCTTACTAAATGGCCTTTCTGGTATATCTACCTTTTTGGAGCTCTGATTTTTTAGTGCCTTTAATTTGACATACTTTGCACGACAACATATAATTTTTATGTCTTTACTAATAGATGGCCAATAAAAGTCCCTAAATATTCTTTGTTTTGTCCTGTGAATTCCCATGTGTCCTGCATATGCTTCATCATGCCCATTCTTCCTTATAGTATTTCTAAATCCCGCTGGTACAACAACCTGCATAATTTTTCTTCCTTGTGACTCAATTTCTCTCACCAAAATTCCTATTTCTATGTAAAATCTTCCTCCTCTACCTCCTTCCTGGGCCAACTGACGCATCTCTGGGTCATTTTTTGTTCTGTAATAAACCTTTTCTTTTCTTTTAGTTCTAATGTTTCTGAGTTTTCAATTAATTCTTCTTTTTTTTTCTCTTTATCCGGTAAGTGAAATAATTTTTCCAGATCTCCTTTTTCTACGTCTTTATACTTGGATCGAGTAATACTCATTCCGAAACACTTCCTCCAATTTCCCACATCCTTTGCATTGCAATTCTTTATACCTGGAATATTTCCAATTATCAAATCAATATGAGTATGGTCTATCACACATGCATCCACAAATCCAGTAAAATATGGTGTATCAATTTTAATTCTAGCTACTTGTAATTGTACAGTCTTCCCATCAAACATCACACAATTCCTGGTTTTACCGGTATAGTCTTGTTCTTCTACTAATTTCTTATGAACACACACTATTGTACTTCCTGAATCTCGTATCATCCTTGCTATTTTTCGCAGCAATCGTTGTCACTTTTCTCGTTTTTAAAGTCACAACCACAAGACTGGCCCACAACACAGACATAGATTGCGCTCCAATCCCCAGCGTTTCCGTCACCACTGTTTGTGCAGCCACAGTCCTGACCATGCAACTTCTTCACCAACGAGTCCACAGGCAACAGTTCCTTCATCAACGAGTTTATTCCTCCTTTTACTTGCGACTCCATTTTATCAATTTGGTCTTTTTGGCCTTCTGCTTGTGATACAATTTCATTTATCTTGTTCCCCATCCTGTAAGTTTGTTCACACAGTGCACCAATACCCTCATGCATTTTGCCGATAAGCTCATAAATCTCCGTTTAATTTAAAATAGTAGGTATCCGGATCTTCGTCTTTCTCTAATAAGTCCTGCCGGAGACGATCTGTAAGCACCTCCTTGTTACCACCAATTATCAGATATCGGTTACGTAGTTTCTTCCTAAGCTCTTTAACTGAGAGTTGGTCTAATGTTTTTAACAATGTCATTGTGATCAGGTCCTACCTCCTCTCGTTGAGTTGCCTATAATCCCACTTCTGACACCAATGTAATAATTTAAGGGAAGGCAAACACAACGAGGACATATACGTTTATTTACAAGACATTCCAGTTACATACGGCATCTTCTCTTTAACACAGCGTCTTCATTTTCCACGCTCTAGCCTTGGGCGGAAATCGTTAGTCTCCTCTCTTGTCAACATCCGACTTTAGTCTATTCATTAATAGTGCGCATCTCTGCACTAGCCTGGATGGCGGTGCGCATGGCGAAGTCATAACAATCTATATATATAATTCCCAAAGTCGACAAAGTTCAAAAGCAAGCAAGCAAGCAACAAGTAAAAAGGGAACATCCCATGGTGCAGCATGGTGTGAATGGAAAATGGTGTTTATTGATGTAGTGAATGGAAGGTTAAAAAAGTGGAAGCCGGAAGAGATGAACAGGAAGAGAGGTGAAAGTATTATGTCTACTTAATTTGTCATTATATTAGTATTGTGTCGTAAGACTCTTGAAACTAGAACGACAATACACAGATAAAGTCTACTCTCAGTTTTGACTTTAGAAGTACTTTAATTAAATCACAAATTACGTTAAAATAAAAATTTCCCTGGCTTCCTGTTCATATCCTTCTAGCTTCCCCCTTTTATTCTTACTTCCATTTTCAATTTTTATCTATATATTTTCGGATATTTTTTGTACTTTACTTTTACTTTACAAAAGATTTTAATAATTTCCGAAGACTATATTTAATAACATTTCAGGAGATTTCCAGGGGCTCCTGGTAAATCAAGAGGCCGCGGGAAATCTGTTATATGTTTTAAAATGGTTTAATTTAATCATTTATACACCTAAAAATTTGCACGGGTCCAAAGAAAGTGCGGGACTCACTGCGGTTGCATATGTTGCAGTGCCTAAGGCCTGCCCTGCAAAATAGCGGCGTATGCTATGCCGCCGGTCGACTAGTACTATATAAACCTACATATACTCAGCCTTTGTTGAT
>JADKLZ010041941.1:22170-33008 GCA_021533235.1 Biomphalaria straminea
ATTATGCAAACGGTTGTAGGTGTTTTTACCAAAAAAAATATTTTTTTTTAAATATTTTAATTGTTAAGTTAAGTAACTTATGTTATAAAAAGTACTATATTTACACACAAACATTGTTAACTAATTTTTAAAGAGAAAAAAAGTATATTTAGTATGCATTGTACGTTGAACCTAATTAAAGACAATTAATATTGTTATAAGCAGCATTTTTCTTGCCCTTTATCGCAATGGCACATACCAATGCACAAGAGTTGGTAAATCAATTATATTACATCAGTCGGTCCAGATTCACATTTAAATTAACTTTCACCTACAGTAGATTGTTCAAACATTTTGACAAATACTGCACCATTCCACATAATTTTCTTACTTCCTGGCTATTTTCTGGTTTCTTCATTTCCAGAATAGCTTTGATCTTCTTTATGTGCCTTGCGCACTAATGCATTGTCCCATGTAACTTATCTGGTCTTGTTTCACTACTGTTTTTGTTTCATTTAATTTAATGCATTTCTCTTTGCATCTCTCTCTTAATCTCTTCAGTTTGTCATAGTGATCTTTTTCTGCTTCTTCTTTGGATTGACCACATCCCACAATGACGATATCATCAGCCACATTTATGCATCCTTCTAATCCTAACAGTGCTTCTGTTAACTTCTTCTGGAATATTTCTCCACTTACATTTAGTCCAAAAGGGAGTCTTGACCATCTGTAGCGCCCATATGGTGTGATCATGGTTGTTAGGAGACTACACTTTTCATCAAGACGTACATGCCAGTAAGCCTCCTAAACGTCTAATTTAGAAAATATTTTTGCATTAAGAATTGTGGTATTACAGCTTCCAGAGCTGGCAACTTAAAATTTTCTCTTTTTAAAGCAGTGTTTAGATGTTTTGGGTCAATGCAGATCCTTATATCCCCATTTGGCTGGGTTTGGGAGTAACATCCCTTGGAACGTTGTTGTCAACCAATATGGCGTAACGATTAAACAGCTGATTTGATGTCTATAGCTTATACCTTGAGTTTTGTTATTATTCGTTCATGTTTATCAATAACCTTCGTGGACCAAGGCTTTCGACAAGGTCAGTGGTTTATGTAATGAATTGATCCGGGCAGCCGAATTAGGAAATGATTTGCCAAAGGCCTTCACGACTGACATTGTCAAAAGCTTTAGTCAGATCTATTAAAGCAGTATAGAGATTTGAAGTTAGTTCTCTACATTTCTCTTGGATTTGGCGGACTGCAAAGATCATGTCAACCGTACATCTACCCTGCCTGAAGCCGCATTGACTTTCCGGAAGTAGGTGGTGTTTAGTCTGTTTAATAGCAACCTAGCCACAATCTTGCCAGCAATGCATAGGTTGGATATGCCACGATGGTTATCGCATAACTACCTATTTCCCTTTCTCTTGTAGAGGTGAATGATGGAGGCGTCTTGAACTCTTGTGGTAGTTTCTTTTGTTCTCACATAATCTGGTAGATTTCTTTTAGTTTAGCTGTAGTTTTGAACCACCTATTGAGTATATTTCAGCAGGAATGGAGTCTAGCAACGGTGCCTTACCTGTTGAGAGGTTAGATATTGCTGCCGTTACTTCATTGAGCCGGTGAGGGTCAGCGAGTGAATGGTTTATTGGGACTTGTTCCAGGCGAGCGATGGCTTCGGCACTAATGCTTGATGGACAGTTAAGGACTGTACTGAAGTTTTCAGCCCAGCGAACAAGTATGTCCTCCTTGTCTGTAAGGAGTTTGCTTCCATCAGCACTTAGTATGGGGGATGAGCCAGTTTGCTGAGGGCCATAAAGATCTATTTATTGAATTGAAAAACATTTTTGCATTTTTACTGTCAGCATAGGACTGGATTTCTTCTGCTGGGTTCCGCTGGGGGTGTATGGGGTTCTGTCAATTGGGCAGTCGGGCTCCCTGAGCAGCTCATTGACCTTGGTCTCCACTCAGAGCCCAACTCTCACCTGTGGCTCCAAGCAGTTGTCTGCATGTGGCAAGGGCCACATCCCAGCAAACCGTCTCGACTGACGGGCCAAACCAGGTGAGGGTTAGCCAGAGCTACTATCTGGTGAATCTATGGTCTCTGTCCACCACCAGCATGTAAGGTCTAGTTGCGGCTGTATGGCACTCAAGTCGAAATTGGACTACCAGGGCCATCAGGCGTCACATAGCAAACGCCGTGGAACGTTTTGGAGCACTGTGGGACACGTACAGCTCTCTGGTCATCCACTACACCCCAAACCAGCAGAGAGTGAGGCTGATTAGTAAGCTGTAGACGTCTGGTGAATGTGTTTCTGTATTTAACAATTGATGTAGGTGCTGTATGTCATTATACATAATATTAGGTTGTAAGTGTTGTATGTGGTTAGGACTAGGGTTTGGAAAAAAAAGCCCCCCCCCTTTTTTTTTGTTTTTCATTTGGGAAATCGTAGTTATAATATATTTAAATATATAGTGGGTAATAGAGTTAATTATCTTAAAACTAAATCAATTAATAACTCTGAGCCTTAACGTTACGTATACTCTATATAAAGATAGTAAAGCAATGTAATAAAAAAACGTTATCTCTAAGATTATGTTTTATAGTGTGATGGATGCTATCTCGTTATCACTGGGTGCATGTATTTATATTGTGTCTGAAGGATTGTGTGTGTAATATCAATGTTTGGGAATATACAAATAAGAGCACATCAAGAAATGAAAGTGTCTTTTCGTTTCAAAATTGTGTAACTAATGTTCAAATAAAGATCACGCGCTATTCATAAACAATTACTTTATATCAGCAATATTGTGTTTAAAGATTTAAAATTTCAAGTAAGTAATACATTTACATATATTACTAACCTTGAAGTTGTGAAAGAGTGAAGCCAAGTAGATCTTAACAAAGGTTTCTAAGGGTAAGTATTTTTTGTGTACTTCTTTTATATATATATTCTTCTCGTTGACAGTAAAATTAAAAAGCAAGAAATTTTCTTTTATTTTGAAATCTAGGCGTATCAGAGGCATGTAACTATAACCCTGACTTTATATAATGAAATGCAAGGGGAGTTACCGGTAGATAACCTTATCCTTCGTTATTCTAACCCTTAGCTCAAAATCTCGATTCCTATGAACTCAGATAGTCAATAGTCCGATCTTCACTTTGAAAAAACAAGTTCTCTTAAGAAAAGGATATATTGAGTCCATTGGCGAGCTTATGCTTATTGGCTATTTGTTTTCCTTGTCGAGCTATAATTCATTAGGCATTGCAATCTGTGAGTTTCGATTCATTTATAGAGCTCTTCAAAGTACCTTATTATCACCTTCTGAAGGACTTAGTGATTAATATATATATTATGTGTTGACCACATTGATAACGTCTTCCATGGCACAGCTCTACACAAAGAGGTTTGAGAGCATTTGGACTACCTGGACCAGCCTATTGTAAATTACACTTGACTGCTTTGACATGAATATTATCCTTTGGTGAAGTGTTCAATGCTATGAAACCAATTAATGCGTAAAAAGAGGTCTGACGTTTCAATATACTACATGACTGAAGGATATAAAAGTTATGGAAAGACTTTTTAAGTGTGCTTCCCAACAGTGTATCATTATTATTGTTGAAAAAAAATGTTCATTATTATGATTATGCTATAGTATTGCGAAAAAATACAAAAAAAAAATATAAAAAGATGCAAAGTGGATGGTGAACTTTGATTTATTTGAACTAGCTTTAAACACTTCTAATTTAGTGCTGGCCATAAATTAAACACAAACAAATAAGAATTCAGAACAAATGAAAATTAATAATTACAAGAAAAACACAAAAAATACTTTAAAAAGACAAACAATTATGAAACTAAAAATACAATAAAATATTTTTAAAATATAAATTTAAAAAATGGTTCAACCGGGTATTGATAGTCTGAATTTGAAAATGCCGTCTGCGAGAACGTACGTCGTTACCAAGTGTGCATCGGATAGTAGCCCCAGCTCCTGACGAATATTTGGCCTTTTTTAGCGGCCCCAAAAAGGGGAAAAGACGCTATTAGTTTTGTGTGGCCTGTCTGTCCTTTTGTCTGTCTGTCTGTCCGTCCGTCCCGTTTAGATCTCAGAAAATAGAAGAGAAAATGAAAATCGGACATACCAATATTTTAGGTCATTCAAAGTTCTGATTTAACGGCTATTTTTTTCTTTTCTAAAAGCTCAAATTCTAAATTTTTTAAATATTTTATGCAAGCAGTTTTTTAAAGAGAAAAACCTAATTAGTATGCTTTATAAACCAGACCTAATTTAAGACAATTAATAATGTTATAAATTGCATTTTATTTCACGCTTTATTGTTACACATTTGTAAGTATTTACTATCTAAATCAGGGGTGGGCAAATTACGACACGCGGGCCACATGCGGCCCGCCGAAGTGTTTTATGCGGCCCGCGAAAACCTAAATAAATCATTGTAAATATCTATAGTAATTATTGAAACTTTTGAATCTTATCACTTGTAATAAAGAGGTTAAAGAAACATTGTCTATATAAATGTCTTTCTAAAGAGCTTAAAAGAAACCGAAGATTATATTAAACTGTATAAATACTGTATAAATTTAGTAAAAGACGTAAGCCCAACAGTATTTATTCAATGCTATGGAGAGCTGTGTTGAAAGAGTTGGGCTGCTTGCACAAGATGGCAAGGGTAACAACTGATGGAGCTTTCACTGAGAAAAACAAACCTTTTTAATTAAATAAAAGAAAATATTTCAACCATAAACTAGTAACCGGAAAGCTTACACATGGCTACATTGAATTCACAGTATTGTGATGCAATAATACAAATGAAATGTTGATTATCCTCAGTGGTCGTCCTTAGGTATGGTCAAAGTATGCAGCTGCTAAGGTCCATGATTGTTAAAGAGCTCGCATAATGGTTTAGGTTTGATATTACAGATAAGGAATAGCGAAACTTGTACTCTATGTTATTGTTCTAAGTACACTAGATCTCTAATAATTTGCATAATTTCAGTTTTTTTTTCCTTTATTTTGTATATATTCTTATATTATTCGGGGCCAACAAATTCACTTCGTCTATGGCCTCCAATTATCCAAGGCCGGTCTCGACTGGCAGTTCCGAAAAGTATGTGAAGATTTGGAATTAAAACAATCTGATGTTCGGTAACACTGTTGCTTCCACTGGGCAATCATTAGATCAATATGAAATCTAAAAGAATAAATTGTTAGGTTCCTTGATGGGCATTGACTGTAACCCTTTCCTAATATTTCTAATGAAGAGTTGAATACAGACATCATGTTTATCATTGGAAGCATTGTGATTTGTTGTTTGCACATGAAATGTATGTGCATCTTTATTCCTTACAAACGAAGCATGTATATATATGCGGCCCGCCTAGTTCCCAAATTTCATTAATGCGGCCCTCGGTTGGAAAAGGTTGCCCACCCCTGATCTTAGTAACCAACTCAAAAAAGAAAAAAGGCCCAAGGATTCATATGATAATAAACCTAATGTCGGTCAAGTTTGGACAGTCTTATGAACAATTTTAACGTGAACGGTTGTATAAACTGTAAACATGTTTTATTGGCAATGTAATCTCTTCAATACGAAATAAAAAAAGAGGATTCGAATTAGAGAATTAGCCTTTACAAAACAATTAGATCAATTATAAGACTTCAGTCGGTCCAGATTCACATCTGACTTTACATTCACTTTCACCTATCCTTCGATCTGCAGGACCGCTGGACCACTACATAAGATCTGCCAACCTTCTATCTACATTCTTATCAGTCATTTGTCTATGGTATAATTTCATTCGGATGTTCTTTCTGAAAATATTGAATCTGCCTGGGTGGACCACTTCGGGGGCCGATTTTAAGTTTGTGTTTCCACACAAACTGTCTTTGTAACCTTGTTTTTTTTTTTTTACTATTTTGTCGTATTCGGCTCCGGTCTAATATCACTGCCGGATAGTTAGCCAAACAGTAAAAAGTACACCTTTTAGCTATTTAGTATGAATAAAGTGACTATTGGTGTAAGTTATAGATTGTATTAACGTTTATATTTAAAACATAAAAAGGTGCTTAAAAATAGGGAAATAATAGCCTAAATAAATATGCATCAAACATCTTTTCTTATAAAGACAAGGTGTGTTAATATAAATAGAAATGAAACCTTACCTTATGAATGCGCTTTATATACAGAGCAGTGATGGTTAACACAAACAACTATACACACTACACTAGGGCCGACATTAGGCCTATATGTTGGCAGTAGATCTGGATCTACATTTAAGACAGTTTTTAAATAAGTCCGTAGTAGAATTTAGACATATTATAGAATCATTGCCCTTATTAAATTCTATTCTTTTCTTACGACTGAATTCGAATGTGTTAGAGACATATCGGAAAAATGGTTTGGCATGATTATAAATGACCATTGTCGTTAAATAAACGAAGCATTAGCGCTTAGCTTAACCAAATGTAGGCCACAATAGGATAAAATGTAAACAATAAAGGAATTTTGTATTTATTATTTTCTTTTTACACTAATAAAAAATAATAATGATTTATTTTGTCGGAATTCGGACTTTGCGGAACAAAATAAAAGTCCCAATAAGGAACGGCGTAGCATGTGAGTTTTAATTTATCTTTGTATGTTTTGCGGGACGATTCCGCTTAATGCAGAACCGCAAGCTAATCTGCAAGTAGCACATATAACTGCAATAGATCTAGTATAAAAAACCCAACGTTGGAATCCCTGTGTACATATAATTGTTAGTAAGATGATCAAAAATAAAATAATTTTGTGATGATCTATTGCTCTAAAAAAATATATCCACTATAACAGCTTGTCTGAAAACGGATTAAGTTTTTAAGAATTCGTTTATAAAGAGCAAAAAAACATTTTCTAATCAACACGGGTAAATCGCGCTCGTTCAAGGCATAAAATTCTTCATTGTCTTTGTAATGTTTTTTAAAAATATTGCAGTATGCGCAGACAGGATCTATCCATTATAGTAGAGACCAACTCCTGAAACTTCGTTCAAAGAGGAAGCCTCTTCCACCATGCTATGCACACATAAACCAGTGATGCTCAACCTCACTCGGACGGTGGGCCATTTTAATATCCGACACTCGAGTCGCGGGCCACATGACGAAAAAGGAAAAATAAGGGAATTAATAAGGGAAAACCCTTGAATCTAATATTTACATTAAATCATGAGAAGTTTATCCTAAACTACTTTAAATATCCGGCTGCTGTCAACCATAGTTATGGCACCATCAGTAGTCACTTCCACTAATTTCTCCAAGGGAAAAAGATTTTCTGTGATGGTTGAAACTTTTTTGTCCATGTTTCGCCACTGGCGATCGGATGCATGCTCCAAATAGCTACTACTTTTCTGATTTCAAAACTATTGTTTTTATCGCGAATAAATACCATAATTTTTTATACCGCTCAAAATTTTGGTATGTCGGTAGACTCGTCAACAGCAACAGAAAATAGATATACAGCAAACTATTTTTTTATCATTTTAGATAAATATTCTCATCAATCATCCTCTTTAGGTTTAATTTAACTATCGCGTCTCAAACCAAGAATGCCGCCTTATTTATGTATTTGATTTTGTAATGCTGTAGAATGTTATGTTCTTTAAAGGGAGCTACTCTTTCTTTATAAAACAAATATATTGGCTTATAATCGTTACCAATCCTTGTATCCTAAATTAGGGAAAGATTTTTTAAACCTTTTTCTATTAGCCAATGGATTTACTACACTTTGTGCCGACGCTTCGGCGGGCCGGATAGAACCACGTCGCGGGCCGGATGTGGCCCGCGGGCCGAAGTTTGGGCATCACTGGTCTATACCCTTCGTCTGTTAGTACAAAGAAAAGATGGGAAAAAGGAGGACTACGGCAAAGACTGAGAAAAAGATGTTTTCGCCCACCACTTCCTACTATCGTACTAGCTAACGTCCGCTCAATCAAAAACAAAGTGGATGGGATATGTGCCCATGTACGTTACGACCACGTTTTTAGGGAAAGTTGTCTATTGGCGTTTACTGAGACATGGTTAGAGGAGGATGACACCGACAATCTGATTACTATTGATGGTTTCTCTTGTGTTAGATCTGACAGAACTAATATGTCTACGAAGAAGAAAGGTGGGGGGCTGTGTGTATCAACATCAAATACTGTAACAACTACACGGTTAGAAAGAAAATGTGCTGTCCTGATCTAGAACTACTGACGCTCTCATTGAGACCTTTTTGTTTGCCCCGAGACTTTAATGTTATTTACATTGTCCTGGTTTATGTTCCGCCTAAAGCCAAGACGGAAGTCGCAGCTGCAATCTTCTCTGACGTGTGCAAGGTCACCGGACGCACCAGTAGTTATACTGGATGATCTTAATAAAGGCACCTTGAAGTTTAACCTACCGACCTTCTATCAACACATCTCATGTCCAACAAGAGAGAACAGAACTACGGACTTATGTTACTGTAACATCAAAAGGAGCATTCACATCTCGTGAAAAGCCACCACTAGGATCGTCGGACCACAAAACAGTACAACTGCTGCCTAATTACCGCACGAAACTTAAAGAGGGCAAAGTCTGTGCAAGAATGGACTCAAGACAACATTCTCAAACTACAGGGTTGGCTAGACTGCACATACGGGAATGTGTTTAAAGAGACCACTTCAAATCTGGAAGTATGGGTCGACGCAGTGACAAATTACATTAAATTTTGTGAAAACATGTGTATCAATATATATCCCAACAACAAACTATGGGTCACTGCAAAAATAAAACGGGAAATAAAAAGAAAAGGGCATATATGAGTGAAGATAGACAGGAAAGGAAAAGAGCTCAACGTAATCTCAATGTTGCTCTCGAGGAAGGGAGGAGAAACTACCGCTCCAAGCTGGAAGACTCGATTAAGACAAGTGACATGAGACAGGCGTGGGGTATCATGAACAAAATGGCAGGAGCACAAGTCAAAAGTAAAAATAGTCTTGCTAGCAAACGAGTTAAATTATTTCTATTGTCGCTTAAACACGAAACATTTTAATTATCTAAGACTCAAGGTCCTTGAGGATGTCAAAGTTAACAACTGTTTAGAATTAGCGATTACTAAAGAGCAAGTCTGCAACATTTTCAAACACGTCAACCCAAATAAAAGCTGGTGGGCCTGATAGAATGAAAGGGCGAATCTTAAAAGATTGTGCTGAAAACCTTTTCCAAGATATATATATATATTACTAAGCCACGAGATACAACCTGCGTGGAAGTCGTCCATAATTGTACCTGTGCCAAAGGAAATGAATATAGACCTGTTTCACTTACTTCCATGTTTAGAAAAATTAGTTAAAATGTTTCTTCTGAATTATCTTTGTAGTAAGTTAGACCCTTTACAATTAAATATCAGGTGACCGAGCCTTGCTCGGTTAAATAATTTATACTAAGAAAGGTTATATACAACTGCTACTGGTGCTACAGCCCATGGAAAGATATGGCCTGCTCTTAAACATCCCTCCATTCAGATATCTCCTGGGCCTATCGTCACCACGCCCTAATGGTAACCCCAAGGTTTTTACTGAGGTTTATAGTTAAATCAAAAGTGGCTGCAGCGTAGCAAACTCGTTGACCGCTAGCTAGATATCTTGTTCAGTGTGAGAAAGTAAGGAGCAGTAGAGCAGCTGTGTAATCACCATTTCCTTTGTTTTGGTACGGGACATAGACACTGAAGCATGAACACATGGTCATAATTTTACCAGCAAAATAATTTAATTATAATAAGGCTTGACATCAAATCCGAAGATTAATGAGGAATCTACACCGCTCTACGCAATTAAAGTGTAAACAATTTATAAGCACTTAAAACGCAATAACTAATCATACATCGGTACATTTAATTTCATTACTTTCCTTCCATAGTTCTATAATACATCAATCTTCAATAAGATGGTGCGCAAATGTTTAATTAGGTCCATTGATACTTTAAAACTCGTTCTAGTTTGCATTGCCTAGTGACGTATGCATTTTTTCCCGTTTACGTCATGGAAAACTTTCATTCATAAATTTTCCATTTCATTCATAAAACCTTCAAACCACAATAAATTTTTCGATAATGAGACATTTTTCAAACCGATATAACGGTCAAACTCGAGTTTTCCCGATGTGGCCAATGAGTTCAGATTTTTTTTCTCACTAATACGCACATACCTTGAAATTTTAAAGAAAATCGTTAGAGCCGTTTTCGAAATAAAATTTATAAACAAATAAATAAATAAATAAATAAATCCTATACTCTTAAGCGAGCAATTCTTGTATCTATATTATATTTCACAAAGAATTAGGTCAGACAACAACAACGAGTAATCTATTTTTAGCTCCATTAATAATTTTTTTCATCGCATTCTCTTTTACTTATTTTATAATGCGAAAAATTAGAACCATATTTAAAACTCGAATTATTTATGTATTTAATAGTCTAAGAGAAAGGTTTTCTGGAGCGTAAATGGTTTATAATTCTTTATAAAAAATCCATTAACTTGCAAAAGACCTTTAATACGAGTGTTTGTGGACAATTGTGGTGGGAAAAAAAAATCATTGGCAAGGTTAGAGAGTATGTATTTAATAGTCAAAGAGAAAGTTTTCTAGAGCGCAAATACTCTATAATTCTTTAGAAAAAAAAAATCCATTGACTTGCAAAAGACCTTTAATACGAGTATTTGTGAACAATTGTGGTGGAAAAAAAAAAGCATTAGCAAGGTTAGAGAGACAAAATGACTATATTTTAAAATGTTAAAAATGTGTTTGATTTCTTTTAAAGCAATAGCTTAACAGACA
>JADKLZ010042137.1:0-12507 GCA_021533235.1 Biomphalaria straminea
CATGTCTATGCAGTCTTGTTCCCTCTAGCTATCCACTATAACCACCACATGTTGTTCCTTCTAGCTATCCACCATGTTCATGCAGGCTTGTCTCTAGCTAGTCCACCATGTTCTTTCAGTCACATCACCAAGCCCCCTCTATCCACCTTGTCCATGCTGCCTTCATTCACCCCCCATGTCCCCTAACCCATTTTCCTTTCACCATTTCCTATCCCATCATGTCTCTCAATACCCAAGGAATATTTAAACAAAATTTGTTTTTATTTTCCTCTACTAACATTTCTGTCTTTTACAGTGGCATAAACCACTGGGTTTCCTTACTAGGAAGCTTTAAGTCACATTCCTGATTTAGACCAGGAATTTTTTTATTGCAAATTTAATCAAGCTAAGTTATGTTTTTGACATGTGCACAAAGGCAGCACAGAAACTGTCTTATTGATACTCCCTTACTCCACATGTAGCTAAGACAATGGATTGATTCAAAGTGCACTGAGGATGCTATAACATAAAAGACATGCTAGAAAAGAACAGTTTAAAGAGACAGTTGTCAAGTAATTTAGGCAAAGTTATTTCTTTTTCTCCCCAGGTATTCAGATTTACTCAACAGTTTGCCTTACGACCTGAAAGATCTGTGGTACTACAAGATAGTCTTGCACAAATTAAGCAAACATGGTCTGGTAAGCAGGCGGGAAGAATCAATGTTTTGTTTCATGAACTAATCTGTGTTCTTGTTTTGAAGTGTTTTTTAAAGTGTTCAACTTTCAGTGTGCTTTTTTTAAACACAATGATTGTCTTTTGTTTTTTTGTATGTTTTAAAATAGAAAATGAAAAAAAAAAAATTACAAGTAGATGGAAACAAAAATAGATTAAGCTACTTATAAATGAATTAAGAAAATTACAAATGGATTAAAAAACGGGAAAAAAATTAGAAATTAGTTTTATAATTACATATAGATAAGAAAAATTAGAAATAGATTTTTAACAAATTAGAAAGGATGAGAAAAATTACAATTAGATTAGAAAAACAACAAAACAAATTGTGTACTTGAATAATAAAATTTCTCTAAGTAGAACAACAACATAACTAAAATATATTTCTTTGATCAGTTAGTTTCTGACTTCATTGATAAGTTGTAGAAATTTTTTTTTTCACTTCTTTTTTACAATTGTTAGTATAGGTTCCATTGTTTGAAAGACTAAAAACAAAAGTTTCTAGTTATTTTTCTAAATAGAAATATTTCATCAATTTTGTTTATTTTTAATCCCATTTGAATATCTAACAAACTTTTTAGGTCATTCTTGATGATGATGAAGTAGGTTTTTGAATCCCTATAACATCTCTTTCTTACTTCATATTAAGACAATTATGCTTTTGTAGTTTTTCACTGCAGCCATCAGTCTAACACTTTTTTGTTAAAACATCAATGTAATTTATATATATAGTCTTTAATTATTACAATACAATTTTTTTTAGTTAAGATATAGCACAACAAAGGTTTAAATAAGGAGTTAATTACATTTACAAAACTACATTTTCTTTTCCTATTCCATTAATAGATCTAAAAAATTAAAATTTGAGGGCTCCTGAACCTGGGGTCCGGGGTTTGAATCTTGATAAAAATTGTTGTTTTGAATTTTAGGATTTTTAGGGTGCACCTGAGTCCACTTAACTCTAATGAGTACCTGACATTTGTTGGTGAAAAAAAGTAAAGGTGGTTGTGCTTGGATATACTGATCTTTTTTTCTAAAGCATAGTTAGAAAAATATGAAAAACTAAAAACAACTTATGAGCAAAAAGAGTTTTACTAATATTATATGGCTAATGATGTAGATCTTTGGGATACTATTGTCAGGGAAATCTGTTTTACCTAACAAATTTAAAATATCATACATCAATTCTTTGCTATATCATTATGGTAAACAATACCTTTATGACCTGCTTTAATAGTGACATTACTCCTTGAAAATCTTATTGAAGAGAGCTAACTTTAAACATTTAGCTCAATCCTCCCCTCCCCCAGTAGCAAGCTTCTTGTTTTGTAAAGTAAAAATTAAAAAAAAAATCTTCTTATTTTAATTAAAGTGAGTTATATGCTCCTTATTTGGCTTTTGTCTATTATATGATAATCAGAAATTATTCTTATTGCATATCAGTATCAATGAGCTTTTTAAATAACCACACACTGTCAATCGCACATCAGTATCAATGAGCTTTTTAATTAACCACACCTAACCACACAATCAATTGCACATCAGTACCAATGAGCTTGTTAATTAACCACACAATCAATTGCACATCATTATCAATGAGCTTTTTATAACCATGAGATAACCACAGTATTTTCTCCTCCCAGATTTTTGCATTAGTAGTTGTATCTATAATCAAAATATCTTGTAACATTTATATGCTACTTTTATCTCAGTGAGTTAAACGGATGCAAGTAAGTGTTTTGTTTGGTTTTGCATTGAGCTTTGCAGACAGTATGTTGATTTCACTCCCCTTCCATAAAGTTGTGGTGTTAGTTTTCTCCCATTTTTACTGCATGTTTATACATTTAAAATGAAAATAAAATTCTCTATTGAATCTTTTTATGTCACATAAAAAAATTTGTTTTAAAGATTTGGCCCATTTTGAAGAATTGTTAATTTGATCATTCGTCAGATCTTAAGATCCTAAATGAAAAATAAATAAAAAGGACAATAAAAGCATTTAATTTCAAAAAGTAAAAAAAAAATACATACATCTTTGTAGGGACCCAAAACCGAAGCAAAAATCGCACTTTTCAAGAAATTGCGTAACATTTTTTTTGTTTTAGGCATTTTTCACCCTGCCATATCTTAAGGTATAAACATCCGATTACAGTAAAAATGGTACCGTTAGAAAGGTTATTTTAAGCCCTTTAATAATATATAGAACATATTTCCTGTAGGTTAAACAATAAGGGTGATAATCCTTTACGCGTAACATCACCGTGCCGAATAATCGTGCTAGCGGCTGTGATCGTTTTATACCTTATTTGTTTTTTCGTAAAATGGGGAATATGTCAACAAATGAATATTTTTTTTGAACATATGTATTTTATAGAAAAATGAACGAGCTTTACAATGGTACCAATATCTAATTGATTAACATTGTTTTTATATAGAGAAATTAAAAAAATAAAAAACAAAATGGAATTTCTTTACGATAAAGACATGTAATCGTTTAGTTAATGTCACCATTGAAAAGCCCGTCTATTTTTCTTTAAGAGTGTGTACATTTTATTTAAAAAACAAGCGTTGACATGCTCCCCATTTTAAGCCGAACAAGACGCATAAAATAGCGATTTCGCCTGTGTGCGTAGTCTGCTATAATGTGCAAATATGCTCCTTAGCAACACACGAGTCGTTATAGCAAAATTATTTTTATTAAATCTACATCGTATAATTTGTGAGACAAATGTCTGAGCTGGGTCAATAAGATGTTAACCATCCATTAGAGATTTATTGTTTTTTCACCTTCTTTTATTCCGAATATTAAAAAATAATTTATATTCCAACGTTAATGAAAAGTTAATGTGTAACAAATCTGTAAGTATTTTGTGTTTCTAAGGGGTCATGTCTTCGAAAGTAAACCTAATTTTTTTAAAAACGTATTTTGTAAAAGTGATTGATACAAATTAAAGAGGAGGATTTACAGTTCATAAAAAAGTAATGGATCAAGATATTTAATAAATAATTATAATTGTAATAAATGTATAGAAACGCATCACATATTGGCCTTATCCGTTGCTAATATCAACAAATTGTGGCATCGAATGAAGCTATTCTAATATAGAGTAGATCTGGTCTTTTAACTAGATCTAGATCTATATTATATATACAAAATAGATAAAATATAAGACTAAATTAAATCTATTGACATCAGTACACAAAGATAAAGTCTTAATCTAGATTTGGACCTATTTCTCGAGTTCTAGACCTAGGGACTACAAATTAGATCTAGACCTAGAGTACGACTACGAGAGTTTTGACTTATCCATATATAGATCTAGATATAGATCTAGAGGCTAGTCCTAGATCTAGATCTTGGTCTAGAGTCTAGATCTAATCTTGGTCTAAACATCTGGAACAAGGTTCCTTCACGTTATTCGTTAAAACTTAAAACCAAATAGCTTCTTTAAAAAGAAACCATCTTAGGCATAATAGCTTATATGACAGGCTATTTAGATCTACAATATAATACATATGATATATATATCAAGATCTAAGTCTAATTGTCTAAATAGATCTAGATGTAATTTTTAGATTTGAAATATCTTTTCGATGATTTTATTAGCTCATCATACGGTACACTACTTCACTGTGAACTATCCCTTAGTCTGACGAACCGTAGGGGCACCGCACAATATACTATATGACTGTACGTCTTTGTCCACTCCTCTACCTCCTTTTCCATAGAATCTCTTTTAATGACAGGTCAGAACATTCTTTTATATTGTCTTCCCATTGTTTTCCTAGGTCTAATATAATAGATAAAGACTCTGATTAGTAACTAACTGCATTTAAAAAAATAATAATAATTCCCATTTCAAGAATAAAACCTCTAGGCTATATTAGTATTTTATTTTAATTTGATAGCTCAGACAGGTCCAAGAAAAGAATTTTTAATATCTAGAAAGATATCTATGTGTTTATGTTTTATGGTCTCTAGTTGCAATAAAAGATCTTCTTTTATTATTAATGAAGTAGCCCTAAGTCAATAGGTATTATATTTAGACTACTGATCACAGTTCAAAATTCTCAATATCACTATAAGCCTGTTTTGTAGACTTCAATTAACTAAATATCCACACAAAAAAACACCAAAAATTAATTCATATTCATATTAATTCATTTTAATTCTTATTAAATTAAAAAAGGGATTATGATGCTGTAATGAACTTAAGATCAGTAGATGAGTAAGTTTTATATGAACATATTTTTAAGACATCTAACTATTTATACTAATTATTGAAGCTTTACAAGACAGTATTTTCCAATAAAACAATGATAAACTTAGGACCTAATTATTATATTATTTTTCAGAAAGTGTAGTTATAGCTGCATAAACTATTTTAAAAAAACTTTAATATTTTTTTAAAGAAAAAAAGTGAAACTTTGACATCTAAAAGATTTAGGCTACATAAAAGTCTATAAGGTTGATCATGTTGAAGGAAAAAAGTGACTAATCTGGATGTGTTGAAAGTTAAAATCATAATGAAATCTTAAATTGAGAGGAACATATGGAAAGTAGCTAACTAAAATGAATCTTTCTATTTTGATCAACATGTCATTGAGATACTTGCTCTGATGCAAGTATTATAAATACTAATGTTTCTCTTTTTCTGATAGGCAAACTTCTCACAGTTTGATGGCTGAGATTGTAATAACAGCACATTAGCACTGGGATGTATTAATATTTTATATTAAATGTATTTAAATTTAAAATATACTTTAAAGGAGTTAATTTTAGTTAAAAATTTGTGAATTTTAGGAAAAAAGAGTTCAAGCTTGAAACTATATTTCTAGTTCATGCAACCTAATCAGTGTAAATTTGCTACAAAAAGATAATGAAAATAATGACAAATATATGTGTTTCTATGGTAAAATTCAGTAGCCTGGGGAATTACAGTTTATATCCTATATTTTCATGTAGAATTCTTTGTTTAGACAGTGAATATGCCAAAAATTATGTGTTTAGACTAGTTGAGCTTTACTGAAAAGAATTTACTGGTCATTACATTGCAGATATAAAAAAGCCTTGTTTAAAAATTTTTCTGCACACAAATTGAGTTCTGATTTTCAGTTCATCAAATCAGCTTATATAGTTAAAAGATTCAATAAGAAATAATAGAATAGCATTTAGCTGAATGGCTTTATAGATTATTATGTCAAGAAATCTAAGTAAATGTATGGACTGTATGTCTTTTTTTACCATCATTGGTTGGCAATACACTTACACAGGTCCCTATAAATAAATATATGTTTTTCAATAAAATTATGGAAGAAGAGAGAATTATCTAAATTATGATCTGTAACTTGTTCTTATTGCTATACTGGTGTCTAACGTTTAGCTCATTAAAGTTTAGCTTATTTTAGAGTTTTAGTAAACCATTGCATATTATTGTATAAGTACAGCAAAATATTGAAATAAAATATTATTTAAATTAGTTTATTCTTGTAGATCTATAAATTCCCCGCATTTCGACATATAGTACATTCATGTAGCATTTATAGCTTTTTTGTTACAAAATTTTAAAAATGCACATTTTTTTGTGTTTTTTACCTCCCTTTTTGAAAAATGCCAAAAATGATAAAATGCAACATTCGGCACAAGTAAATAAACTCAAATAATTTGTTGACAAGCTTGAAAAAAATTGAGCGTGTTCTCTGTGTGCACATGAATGTTTTTACTAAGTTTCATCTCTGAGGGCATTATAGTTTCTATTAAAATGTCCTCCAAAAACACGGGTTTGGAAGGCCAAAAAAAATATCCAAAAAAACGCGTTTTTAAAAATGTGTAACTTTCTTAATATTTAAGCTACAGACATAAACTTGGTATCCTCGGTCTTAGAATCACGAGCTCTATCCAAATAAGTTAAAAAATAAGCTGCGTGACCATTTTAAAAAATCGGTTTTGGGTCCCTAATCTTTGATTTGCATTACAAGTTCCAATATTTATGTATTCATTATTTAATATTAGTACTTCAAACATTTTTACTCTTATTCAGATTAGATTATGTTGAGATTTAATACTTTTTATTATGTTTATTTTAATGGGGAAACCACTGTTATCAAATGAGAGACCAATGGGTGTTAGAGACTACACACTGCCTCCAGGACTAAAAAGTGTAGTTAATTTAAAACTTTAATGCATTTTTTGGGTCCATTAATTGTGTTTCCTTGTGTTCAGTTATCTTCATCTTTCAGTTTTCCAGAGTCTTTGTCACACCTCTGTGTAGAGTTAGATTGTAATAAGTGTGATAAATGTGATCAGATATAACTTCACTTTAAGCGTTTGGCTTTATCTTTAAACTATAAAGTAGCCTCCATGATAACCATTTTTGCATGTATGTATATGTATATTAATCTTTTCTACTATTATAAGCTCTTAACCTTCATTATCATTGTAAGATATTTTTATTACAAACTGATTCAGCATACTATCAGTTATTTCATATAAAAACCCCTTAGAAAAACTGTCTAATGAAGGAGAGGTAGGGGTGGCATTTAAATGTTTGCATTCAATTGTCTTACATTATGTGTTGGCCTTCTTCAATTATAGAAAGACTATTGTTCATCTAAAGTACGTTTTAATGTGACTGTGGAGTCCTATTCTCGAGAGACACTTCCTGACCATACATTACGCAGTTTAAGTTGGCATTTGCCAACCATTTTTTGTTTGATATGCTTTTCTTCTACAGCTGAGGCCAATACTTGTTCACTGTCCAAAGCTTTCTTGATCACCATCTTTCTCCACATAGTAAGGTCTATGTTTATGTCTTTCAAAAAAAGTCGACATCAATGTCCACTGAGTTGAGGTCCCATTTGATTGCACCATTTGATTGCATCCAAATATTGGAGGTGGAGACAACCAGTTTTTCTTGAGCTTGTCAGGAGCTATACATAAAGAATTCCTTTCAGGATATGATTGTTCTCTATCCAGTTGACATGGCCAAGCCAGTAGAGGGGGGTATTGTCTGAGGAGTGTAAAGAGGGGGGGGGACTTGTTCCAGCAAGTATCTCATTGTTACACACTCTTTCTTGACATGTGATTTTCAGGATCTTTCAGAGGCAGCACAAGTGAAATGAATTTTAATTTTCTGTCTTCCTTTGCATACATGGTCCATGACTCACTGCCATACAGTATTGTGCTCAAACCACCATTTTAGTCATTGTAGTGAGCGTCCAGTTTTTCCAGTTTTGTTTTGAATCTAGCCAAGTTCGATGCATCCTTCCCTCTGCATGTTTTATCTCCTCTTCTACCGACAGGTCCTTTGAAATCCCATTATATTATTAAATAATATGATAAACTTAAAAACCTATTTTTTTTGGAAGTAAAAAAAAAAGTAATATGCAGAAATAATTATAAATGGATTCCTACTTTATGTTTAAATAATATTTTATACAAAAACTTTTTTTTTCATAATTTTGTAAACATTCATATCAAATACTAGGCTATACATATTTAAATACTTAATACAGATTATTGTATTGCAAGGTTGTCATTGCCGGAAGTGGTAATGGATGTAAGCACTCCACTACCTATAAAATGCTTCCAAATGGCATGCGTCTCAAATAGCCTCTGACAACCAGTCCAACTCCCGGCCTTCACGTGTGGTTCAGATATTGAGTCCGGCGGAACTGTTCTTACTGACAGGAGAAGGGGCACAGGCGAGTAACTGGCGCCTTAACCAGTAAGCTTCGGGCAGGCTACCCACCTAGGAGAAGGAAAACTCTGAATTCAAACCTCTGCTGCCTTGCAGCTATACCCAATCAAGGGAAAGGCTTCGGGAGTCAACCCTAAGGAAAAATCAGGAGCTGGCAACCCTAAGGCAGTTTGCAGCACCCAGTGCTACACTCTGGCAGAACCTGCGACGCTGCTGACCCCAAACTGTATCGGCGCTGCCGTTCCTTTGGATACATCAGCTGCGTGGAGAGGAGGGAACTGATGTGTGGGCGACATCATTCCGACCACAGAATATGCCAAGGCATTCATCTCATTTCCATGAGGTGATCCATAGTCGCTTCGCGACTGACGGAGGCCATAGAGATAGATAGATTGACAGATTATTGTAAGAAAGATTGTGTCTTTACTTTCTATGGGGCAGCCATACACAAAAGAGACTTTACTGATACACAGTAAACAAATTTAATTGTAAACAGATTTCCATTCAGTTATTGATGAAGGAATCTTTCTGAAATTTTGATATTATGTTGTCTTACAGTAAGAGCTTATCTGTGAAATTTCAATTCATTTGGAAAATGATAAGCTGTCAAACGTTACACATTTTTACCATGTCAAAAGTGTGAGTTAATGGTGGGAAATGCAAATACGTACCAATTGCATTTTTTTTGTATGTATTGAACATGATGTATCATAACTGTTTTTAAGGAATATTTTTAAGTGATTTTATTTAACCACACATCATAATTTAGCCTTGCATGTATTGTTTGAAAGTAATAGGCTATAATCAATAGGTGACTACTGTAGGCTAGATTTAGCTTTATAGTATTAAAAATGATATACTATTGGTTTAAGATTTAAAGTTCTTTAAATTATTTCCCTTATTTTTTGTGGGCTCTGCTTTTAATAGCAAAAGGGATTAATGCCATTAAACATTTTACTTAAATGTTGAAATTTTTTTAAATTAAACTTTTCATACTCACTCTATTAACTGCACAAGCACAAACTGCTGGATTAGTTTCATAATTCTACCATATTTATTTTAGAACATGCTTGCTATCATGCAATCAGTAATTAACAGTACCAGATGTGTTCATTTTGGCATGACACAATATCAATGGAAAGCTAATGTCTGAAACAATAAATGATGCATACATATTACATATATGAAGACAGCACTAGGGACCAAATGGTACACAGCTTGCACTGTTTAGCTGCTAGGTGAAGTTGTTGTAACAGAGGGTCCCTGGTTGATGCTCTGATTAGTGCACCCCACTATTTTGTTATATTTGATTCACCCTTTTCTCTCATAAAAAATTTGGTCCATGTTGCTCCCTTTATAAATGTGATATGTGGCAAGACACATAAGTCCCTAGATTGGGAACCACTGCTATAATGAAATGAAACATTTTAACTAAACAATAAGTATCCTATGTCATCGACATATAAAAATTTGGAATTTTTCTTTATGTAGTAGATTTTATGTTTATGAATGAGTCATTAAATGGTAGTATTTTGATTTTCCAATTTTGATAATTTTTGGTGAGAAAAAACCTACTATAAAATGTCAAAAATTAAGATCTATAGGATTTTTATTTTTAATTTAAATAGGTCTTTTGTATGCATTGTCCCAACAGTAATTAAATGTCCAGTGCTAGTGAAAGTCAGGGAAGTTCCCTACCATTAAACTTATATGTTAAAGTATTTAATATTCTTTTTTTTATACTAAAAAAATATATATAAAGGTTTATCTTTTGAGTGCAATAGCATTATCATTAATAATATTTTCTACCTTATTAAAATCTTTTTTTTTTTGTTTGTGGTTTCCAATAACAATGGATTAATGATTCTGTTTTGATTCTATTTGGCTTGTAGGACACCATTTGGGTCTATACATGGGGTTACATAAAACTTTAAGACTCATTGATTGTGAAAGGTTAAAACATTTTTTGTGTTGTTACCAGGTTGGAAGTCTCAACAGACACAGTGTGCTGAACTTTCTGAAGGCTTTGCAAAATCTTCGGACCTGGGAAATATGTCACCCTGACATATCGGCCTCCATTGAATTTTGCAGAGAAAAAATTGTTGATATGACCGTGAAAGAGTATGAGGACTGGTTCTCCAAGGCCTTCCCACAGATTCGTCGTCCTATGACAGCCCCAGCTGTCGTTAGTAGAGGTCATGTCTCGGCAGAAGGCAAGAAAATTGAACCTCCCAAAAGCGCTGGAAGTAATAACTATAAACTAGGCGTAGGCATCAACAGCCGAACCAACAGCTTTGTCTCGGTGGCCAATGGCTCTCAAGGCCGTGTGAGAATGACCCAGTCAGCTGTATTCAAAACGTAAATTGTTCTTTTACTTATATGTAAAACACACTTTGTTCAATTTCACTTGAGTGCTTAAACAGACTCTCTATGTTAGGTTATATTTAAATATGTAACAAATTTTGTTGCTTCTATATTACGTATGATTACAAAACATTGTTCTAGTTTATGATTGGATGGAGAGACTTTTTTTTTATTGTGTCAAGCTGTTAAATTTTAAATTAAGATTTAAATGTAAATGTACTGTTTGATTCAAAGTACATCAAAATACATCACACTTAACAGATGTCATTTTTACAAAGCTGTATCAACTCACTCTGTCTGTCTGTCTGATAAAATGTTTGTACACTACTTTATTTCTCCCACACCCAATTTTGGATCAAACTGACATTTTTATTTTACCTGATGACATAAGAATCAATACAAAAAAAATTGCACAAATTGGTAATAAATTATTTTGTTTGATATCTCAAAAAAGGAAAAGAATTTGTACTTAACTAATGTGGTGGTCTTAGCTGAATTAGTCGCCAATTTAGGTCATTGTCTGAGTCATGAGAAGCCTGAGAAGGCTTGAGCCTTGAGTTTGAGTCATTCCCCCTTTTTTTTATTTTTATAAATGCTTTTTTTTATTGTTAGTCTGGATCTATTACAAATTTAATTACATGACAGATTCAAACTAATTGATACAACTATGCTTAATATAAGCTTTTGTTTAAAGTATTTTTTTTTTATTTTCTTATTCATTATCAAAATTAAAAAGAACTTCTGAACTCTACAAATGAAATGCCCAGCTAATGAAATGTGAAGAATTATATGAAAAAAGAATATCCCTTTCATTTCATAAGTGTTTACCAAATTATTCCCATGAAACTGAGGATACAATAGAACAATGCTTAGCAAACAAATATTTTTATGCATATGTAGTTTTCAGCCTTTGTATATTGTTTTATATTTCAGAACACATACTGAATTTTAGTACTGACATTTATTTCACTTTTGAGAAATTGCTTACTAATGCAGTTCTTACTGTCCATCCTTGCTGTGCTGATGGTTCCTTACTCTTTTTCAGAAAAATTACCCTTATTCAGATATTTCATTCAATAGGGAAGATGATATAAAGGTTATCTGTTTCTAAGACCACTAAGACCAATGCCTTACAAGGGTGTCATGTGGCCAGCACAACCAACCAAAAGCTTCTGCTTTCCTCAACTAATGTCAGGTACCTGGTAGAGCTGGGTGGACTCAACGATGCCCTAAAAATGTCGAGTCACCACGTCCCTTAGCCATATTTAGCTTTACTTTTTAAGTGCAAGACATGGTAATGATGTCATTTTACTGGTGCTGAACTCATTGCTTGCAATCATACTGTTTATCTTTTGTATAGTAATTAATGAACAAAACTCTCAAATCCTATTTAAGGAGAAAAATCACAATTTGTTCAAATTTCACCTATGCTTGTCATTGCATTCTATGCTTGTGTGATTTTGATTGTTCCTTTTTTTTTTTTTTTTTATTAAAGACTGATTTTTGTTTGATTGCATGGAATAAAACTATTTCTGACATTTTTGTCCCCAATATTTTATGTACTATTTCATGAAGTCTTTCAAACATGATTGTACACTTAAGGACAAACATTTCATGATCTTAGTTACTGTGCTGTTAGAGGCTCATTAACCTTGGCTGCCTTCCACTGAGAGGGAACACTCAGTTCAAACCCAGGGGCGTAGCCAGAGATTTGGGGGCTTGAACTCTTTAG
>JADKLZ010042365.1:503-11012 GCA_021533235.1 Biomphalaria straminea
CCCCCCCCCCCCCCCCCGAGAAGTAATGAAGAAACTTAAGAATTAAGATATGTAATGTAAAGCCGTATTCTGTAGTAACTCCCAAAATTCCAACGTGTTTTTTTTTCTCGGCGGTAACAACTCAATATCCAATATCATGTTTTTCTGCCAGTAGTCTCTCCTTCCTCAAGATGGCATTTCTGACGTGTTCCTCGGGATTGTCAAGATGGTTTTTCATTTTGCCATTAATGTTACTGCTGAGCTGCTGTTGAGCGGCCACTATGTTAAGTTGGAAAGACTGCAACACCATAGAAACTGGTTCAAGAACAGATGAATAATTGACGGCAATGAAAAGACAAATCAGAAACACAAGAGGAGGAGACATTTACTACACAAGTGCAGTTTATCTGGTTCACTTGCAGTCGTTATTTTAAGATCTGCCAAACAGTCTCTAACATGATCTCTAAGTTGAGACTTTAAGCTTGAATAGATTCGTATTTTTCAGTTCATTGTGTCTCGCCCAAAGAGGTAAATGTAGTACCAACGCTATTTCTAGGGACTGATACGGAAGAAGATTTCTAGCCATCACGGGGCAGCCTTGGCCGAGTAGTTTGTCCATGTCTAGACTGTACAATGCCGTTAGACACATGTAGCATGTCTCTCTGAACCACAGAAACTAAGCTAATGAATTCAATCGCAATCTACAAACCGAACACTCAAAGACATCTGCTCAGTACCTGAGATATCTGCAATTTCATCACTAAAATCTACATGCAGTTAATTCATGATGCTGCAAATTTTAGTTTTGGGGCTCTTATTGCTGCCAGTGCTCCGTTGATCCAAATCAACGTTTTGACTCGAATGACGACATGTGGAGAACTTTCTTGTATCTCTTCTATTGTAAACTGGCCACGTATTAAACCCGCTGTTTTATCGAGCGCTGACACCGAACGCAACTATATAGTATTTATCACATCGAAAGATAATTGGCAAAAAAAAAAATTGTCTAGCCCTTAGCTAAATATAAACAAATAATTGTAACATTTTACGTAAAGACAATTTTTCCATTTGCATTCTCTTGAGTGACTAAAGAATCCAATCCTTTGTACTTTCAACCTTCTTTCTACTACTACTGTATCTTGCATCTGCAATCCAGGACCTTCCTTAAATGCTCGCTCTTCATGTGGATAACCAGTGCCACTTTTTCCCAGCTGTTGATGTCGATTTTAAAGAGCTTTATGTCGCGTTTGCATACATCAATATACCTCAGCAGTGGACGACCAGCGGATCTCATGCCTTCTGTTAAATCACAACACAGAATGTTTTGTGAAGGTCGACCTTTTGGCATTCATAATAGGCCTGACTATAGCTATGTGCAAACACGCTATAGAATATTTGACACCCTTCATAGTGCAAGAATAGCAAGCCTATAATAAATCGTGCATGGTCGAACATGAACTACAGTTTTGCCTATTCTATCTTTACAACTGTTTTTATGTGGAAGTACTTCTTTTAAAATTACTACACTTTATAATATTCTAATGATAGGCTTTTAAGACTTAGACGACCAAATTTTCATAAATATTAATTTATTAAACTCATTCATTAATAATGAACGGGGATCCGTACGGGGGTACATGATAGTGCACTTGCACCCCCCCTGGATTCTGACTGAATCTAGATCTACTTAATACAAAA
The DNA here is from genome assembly GCA_021533235.1 of Biomphalaria straminea. NCBI lineage: Eukaryota > Metazoa > Mollusca > Gastropoda > Planorbidae > Biomphalaria > Biomphalaria straminea. Next base: position 2,181 of record JADKLZ010042365.1, read on the forward strand.
ATAACAGATCTGGAAGATGTATTTCATTATTTTAAAAATGGCTAAAATGTGGTTACTCGGAATTCAGAGGTGCGCACATAAACGGTTGTCCATTCATTCCATACACCTTATCTACTTATTTCTACTACTACATTAACCAGTGGAAGCACTACTTGTTCAGTTGCTACTTAGAAATTAATTGATTTGATGATGCAAAAAATGGCTAGAATTTGGCTACTCAAAATCCATGGTGGGTGCAAGTGCACCCCTTTGAATCCCCCTGCGGGCGCCCATGCTTGCACCCCCATGGATTCTGTTTAAATCTACATCTACGTAATAAAAAGCACATCTGGATGATGTATTTTATTATAAAATATTTTTTTTTAAATTGGCTACAATGTGGCTACTCACAATTCAAAGGCACGCACGTACATAGTTGGCCATCCATTCCTTACGCCTGGGCTAATCTACTACTACATTAACCAATGGAAGCACTACATGTTCAGCTGCTACTTAGAAGTTAATTGATTTGGTGGTGCGAAAAAATTACTAAAATTTGACTACTCAGAATCCAGGGGGGTGCAAGTGCACCCCCTTGCACCCCCCTGCGGGCGCCCATGGTAGCATCATATATTAGATCTATTCTCTGTGGCATTTTACGTCTCTAGAGACGATCTTTTCCCCTTGCAAGCTCTTGTGTGACTAAAGAGGCCGATCCTTGATACACAGCTGCGATCGCAGGTTGGGCATATGTAGTCACCAGGCGCCGTTGCACTTTCACCCTTCTTTCTGCTTCTGTTGTGTATGGCATCTGCAATCAAAGACCCCTTCTTTATGCTCTCTCTCCAAGTGGATCTATCTTGTGCCACCTCTTCCCAGTTGCTGGTGTCGATCTTAAAGAGCTTCATGTCCCGTTTGCATACATCTGTATAACGTAAGAGTGGACGACCAGCAGCTCTTCTGCCTTCTATTAGATCGCCATACAGAATATCCTGTGGGAGTCGACCTACTGGCATTCTACGAACGTGGCCAAGCCAGCCAAGGCGTCGGCTGCTGATAACAGAGCGGATGTCCTGGCAACCTGCTCTTTGTAACACTTCCTCGTTGGTTATCTTATCTTGCCACCTTATTTTAAAGATCCGCCTTAGGCATCGGAGGTGGAAGACATTCAGCTTTTTTTCCTGCCATGAGTATGTTGACCACGTTTCACTTCCGTATAGCAAGGTACTCAATACACAGGTCCGGTAAACTAGAGCTTTAGTGCTGTTAGTCAGCAATATGTTGTCCCAGACTCTTTTCTGCAACCGTGACATGGTGGCCATTGCCTTGGCTATCCTGTTGTTAATGTCATTATCCAGTAGAGTGTTGTTGGATATGATGGAGCCAAGGTAACAAAAGTTGTCTACGATCTCTAGTGGTTGGCCATTAATGTTTATTTGAGGTGCAGCATTTGTGTTTTGTACAAGAACCTTAGTCTTGCCCTGACTGATGTTTAAGCCGAACTTCTGGCAAGCAGCAGATAGTTTGTCAACTAGGAACTGTAGCTGGGTATCAGAATCAGCCACAATAGCTGCATCATCAGCATACAGGAGTTCCCTGATGAGTAACCTCCTGACCTTGGTTTTAGCCCGCAGCCTTGAAACATTGAATAGCTTTCCAGAGGATCTTGTATGGAGAAACACACCATCGTTTATGTCGTTGTATGCGTAATGCAGTAGACAGGAGAAAAATATGCCAAACAGAGTGGGTGCGAGCACACATCCCTGCTTGACACCACTGCAGACCTCAAAAGGTGCTGATTGGGCTCCATTAAATTTGACAGTGCATTTAGTTTCCTCATGGAAGCACTCAATGAACCTCAGTAATTTGGGAGGGCAACCTATTTTCCTTAGAAGTTTGAAGAGGCCACTTCTGCTGACCATATCAAAGGCTTTAGTCAAATCAACAAAAACAATGTAAAGGGGTCTGTCTCTCTCTCTGAATTTCTCCTGCAGTAGTCGTAGAGAAGATATCATATCTATAGTGGATCTACCACTCCTGAATCCACACTGAGACTCGGGGTAGACTCTAGAAGCTATCACTTGCAGCCTAGATAGTGCCACTCTAGCAAAGATCTTGCCCACTATACTAAGGAGAGAGATACCCCTATAGTTGTTGCAGTCACTCCTATCCCCCTTGTTCTTGTATATTGTGACAATAGTAGCATCACGCATGTCTTGAGGGACATAACCTGTTTCCCAACAACGGCAGAGGAGAGTATAGAGTTCGGGGAGCAGGAGTGATTCGTTGGCTTTAACTATTTCCACTGGGATACCATCACTTCCTGGAGATTTTCTATTTTTCATGCAGTTAATTGCTTTTTTGAGGTCACTAAGGCTCGGAAGCTCATCTAGGCATTCCAATACTAGAAGATCTGGTAGAGAAGCAAGGGCGGTATCGTCTACTGTATTCTGTGTGGCATAGACATCGAGGTAGTGTTCTGTCCATCGTTCTAGCTGCTTGGTTTGATCTGTAATCTTTTCTCCAGATTTGGATAGAAGGGGGGCAGGCTTTGACACTCCTGGACCCAGAGCCGCTTTAATGCCATCAAACAGAGCTTTACTATTTCCTGAGTAGAGACTTTCTTGGATTTTGTTGCAGGTATCCCTCCAAAAGTTATTTGCACATTGTCTAGCCATTTGTTTCGCCTCTTTATTAGCGCTTTTGAAGGCCTGCAAAGATTTTGGACTAGGCTTTGTCTTGTGAGCGAGGTGTGCAGATCGCTTTTTCTCGATGCAAGGTTCCATAAGTGCTAGATTTGCCTCAAACCAGTCTGCATTTTTGTGCTTTTGAGGCCCAAAGGCGGTGATTGCCGAACTGTAGATTACATCTCTTAATTTCTCCCATCTGATAGAGATATCTTTTTCATCACTTAGCGAGGGGATTGAGCTGTTCAGGAGCTCGCCAAAGAGTGCAGCCTTCTCTGGGTCACCTACATGGTTGACGTTAATTCGTCTAGTTCTAGGTTGAGTGGAAGTATAGGCCTTCTTGAGAAGTAGTTTGATCTTGCTTAGCACTAGTGAATGGTCTGAGTTGCAGTCCGCACTATGGTATGAGCGGGTGTGGATGACACTTTTCAGATCCGTCCTACGGGTGATACAGAGGTCAAGCTGGTGCCACCTTTTTGAGCGTGGGTACAGTTAGGGGGCCCAGATAAAGCCCTGAATGAACCCTCATGGGGCCAGTATGGGGTAAACATTGAGGGGCCTGAAATTGCTAACCACTTGGGCCCCATCTTGGGGATGAAACTTTGGCCCAAACGGGCACCCTTAGGGCTGACTCTGGGTTCAGTTAGGGGGCCCAGATAAAGCCCTGATTGAGCCCTCATGGGGAATGAGACAGAGCTATGGCCTACCGTGTGCGAATAAGTCTACTTTCAATAGACCTAATAGGTTACATTTTCTTCCTCATAATCTAGATTTTTAAAAATCTCTTACTATATTTAGGTTAAAGATGTATAAAAATTTACTGTTTAATAAAAGGGGTCCTTTTTATCGATCGCACCACGTTTATTAATTTCGTTTACAATAGGCCTATATATATTTAGGACTAGGTTTTGTATTAATTACTGTCGACTGTTCTTATGCAAATGAATTAAACTACTGAGAGATATGAATGACATTCTCTATGGATTTCGTTTTCTGTTATTTTTTTTTATTTATATAAGTAGGTCTACATTTATAAGTAGCGCATAAAAAATTACCCAGATCTAGTAGAAAATACCTAACATAAACTTTACTAAACGAACGGCAAATTCAAAACAGAAGCATAGACTTAGAGTGAATTTGACGCCAAGGGTGATCAAAAATAAAATCATTTGTGATAAGCTCTTACTCGAATAAATTATATCTACCATAACAACTTGTGTGAAAATGGTTTAAGTTTTTATCGACCTGTTTAGAAAAAGACAAAAAACATTTTCTAATCAACACGGGTAAATCGCGCGCGTTCGAGGCGTAAAATCCTTCTTTGTCTCCATCATTTTATTTTGTAAAAATTGCAGGATGCGTATTGACATGCGCAAAGAACCTGTTTTCTATACGGCTTTGTAAAAAAAACTCGAAGTCAGCGTTCCTTTAGTATAGTTCCATGATTAACTAAACTAGCTATCTAAAACTCAAATATAATTTAATTTTTAGATCTAGATCTAGTAGGCCTAATTGAACATCAAAAATAAAAGTACTATCGTCTCATAATTATTATTTTGCTTTTTTTAGATAAATATTCTAGAAAGATCTAGGTAATCAATCTATTTAAATGTACATAAGATTATTTAAATCAGTATGAATTATTTCCATCTAGGATTTTTAAAACATTATTTCAATGGAAACAAACAGGAAAGGGCTTTGTTTTATATATTTGCGTAAATAGCCGATAAATGATTTTTGCATTATTTCTAAACTTTGAAAACTAAAGATCATTACTTTTCTAAGACAGAAAGGTTGATTGGGACGACTCCCCCTAGAGCCTGAAAAAAGACTTTACGTACATAAATATATATAGATAAGTCTGTGAATGGATCAATCGCGGATAAGAATTTATTTCCTGTTTCCAGTTGAGTATAATATATAAGTCTAAGAATTTATATTTACAAGTAGATTTTTTAAAATACCTCAAACTAAAAACAAGGTTTAACAGAAAGCTCTTAGATTGCGAATCTATCAAAACAGCTTCTCAAGAGGTAAGAGGAACCTGTGTAGTAAGTTCATGCAAAGTATATCTCACTTTCAAAGTCATCCTTCAAGGTACTATGGAAGGAGCAGGAAGAGATTGTAGTCCCATAATGACTGGACGTGAGCCTCTCTCATGATATTTTACTAAGGACAACTGGTGACTGCAAGTAATGGAGAGCCGTCAAAGCGCTCACTATAACCAAAGTTTAGGAACAGATCAGATGAGATTTATATTGAAAACATATAGATAACAAATTAACCATAGATAAATATAAAAAAAATGAGATGAAATGACTTATTTCCCCCCCAAAAAAAAGTAATAGGTTATCGTAGGTACCCGTATAGAAACATTTTTAACGGCCACAGACAAGAAAAAAATAATCTTTTGTGTGTTCTGCCTGTCCGTCTCATGTAAACTATTTGTGTATTTTCTTGTGCATTAGTACTAAGAGTTTACCGATAGTATGTATCATTGTATACAAAAAATAAGTAAAAAATGGTATTGTATTGACTATTCACCAATCTCTCTTAAGCCCCCCCCCCCCTTAACTAGATGACCATTTCATTTAATCCGTTTTGTTTATGTCGAAGCTACTTAAACAAAGCACAGTTACCCCTATAGTGGAAAGGCTGAAAGCCGATACCCAGGAGGAAATTCTTCATTTTCTTACAATGTGCCGCCGCTAGCCATGTGAAGTCAGCCACCACATCTTGAATCGCTCATGGGTATTAGCGTGGCTGCTGGGACAAGGGTAAGCGAGATTTTCAGACCAAAAGGACGCCCAAGACTAAAGTACTGAGATATCTGCAAGATGGAACATTGGGCCACAACAGTACTTGAGCGTTGGACTCTAATCTTGGCATCTACCTTATGTTGGGTCATGCAGTCCTACTCACATCATCCTCCAAAATACTTTCATTGATAGCTGTAATCTTGAGCTTCATCTTGCAGAATAAGTTGATATAAGTTCTCGGCAATAAAAGGTTCCTCTATTTGCACGTCTCACTGTCCTTCTTGGGTAAAACAGAAATACATTCGATAACGTTACATCAGCAAAATGTCAGCACCAATAAGAACAATCTAATAGAATTTAGAGGTAACTCTCAATGAACAGTCTCCGCTAAAAGATGTACTACAACCTTGAATAAGTCTCAAGCGAGACTTCACGTACAACAAAAACATTCCATCGTCACTTATTACCTAGTATAATCTAGTATTTACACACACACTCAGACACGCTCACACACACACATACACTCACAAATATTCATTTCTATTTCGACACCATGTTATCAACAAGGTCTTGGCAATGTGCGTCTGATAAAGAGCCCTTGAAACTCTTTACAAAATAAATTCTTTTTTTCCTCCAGTGGTAAGAAGTAAGACATTGGAACTTTTGTTCGTAGACCCTTCGTCGACTTTTCTAATTATTTATTACATCACATGGCTATATGTGTCATGGCTTCTTGAGACGACCCTGGTTCTCTCTCCCTGGCGAGCCCCACACGAGATTTCTTCACAATCTTATTCTGCACCACCTGTACTGCTACGAAGAAATAACTTGAGCCCACCTTGTTGCGTCAGTTCCTGTTTTTTAAACTCTACAAGTACAGAGATACATCTATAACACCGTAGTTACTGTATAGTTCTACACATCTATAACATCGTAGTTACTGTATAGTTCTACACATCAATAACATCGTAGTTACTGTATAGTTCTACACATCTATAACATCGTAGTTACTGTATAGTTCTACACATCTATAACATCGTAGTTACTGTATAGTTCTACACATCTATAACATCGTAGTTACTGTATAGTTCTACACATCTATAACATCATAGTTACTGTATAGTTCTACACATCTATAACATCGTAGTTACTGTATAGTTCTACACATCTATAACATCGTAGTTACTGTATAGTTCTACACATCTATAACATCGTAGATACTGTATTGTCATAGTTCTAATTACAGTTCGTTCATCTCCTCGTGACACAGAAAGAGCCATTGAACATGCGTCCTTATGGATCAAACATGTCATGAATAGGCTGTGAAATTATCGCTGTAGCATTATGCAGCATTATCATTTATGATTGATCCTTATTTTTATAGCACCTAACTCCACAGTCTCACGCGAATAGGGATCAGAATTAGTTTATGTAAGTTGTCAAATAATCTTGGATATTTTTTTAAATCTAGTTTCATTGATTTTTTTTACAATTTTGAAAACAATTTTTAAATGAGGCCTTATTAGAAGAACGAATTCTTGAATATTAGTAACTATTAAACGACGGAGAGGGGGAAAGTCTCAGTATCATTTGGCACAAATGGAAGAGAAAAAAAAATCTATGCCAAGTGAATGAGAACTTTTTAATTGTCACTTCGAAGACAATTTAGTTGCAACTTAAATGATTCGAGATAGTATTTTACTCAGTGATTCGATAGGAGAAAATTTTCTGTGGATATTGATTTTGTGTTTCAAACCAAATTTATTTGATTTAGGCCAACTGTTTGTTTAAAAATGGTCAATTATTAACAAAATATTACGTCTAAAAAACTTTATAGAGTGTAAAAAAGAAATTTTCATTTAGACGTATATGAAGAATATAAAGCTTAGAATTAAATATGTCCTTTATAGACTAAAAAATATTTGTTAAAAAATATTTTAAATAGAATTGTAATAAAAAGCAACATATTAATAAATTTATAAAAGTGACGTCGCTTCAGTAAAAGATTTGTTAAAGATTATGTATATAACTGAACAAGGAAAAAAAAATTTTTTTAAGCATTTGGTCTATTATAAGGATTATGCTTTTCAATGTTATACTTGAGTTTTACAAGCTTTATAACGAAATAGTGTTTTGTTTTGCAATAACTTTAATTTTAATCACAATTCTCCCGTAGAAATATCTGAACTGGTAAGACTCTAAATGACAACCATACATGTGACCTAATACAAAAATAAGGCGGATACAAAAAGAAGTCTAAAACCATTAAATGACAAACTCAGAACAAAACAAAAATAATTCGCGTCATTTGAAAGTTTATGCACTTTGTCTATAAAAGTTGTATTATGAATGCTTATTTAATATGGATTCGTGGATTAAATAGTTTGGGTTTTATAATTAATTCCGTTTGTGTTTTCCAAGACATCTCTGAGGGCATGGATATCAAATTGACAAGAGGAAAATCTGAAGTCATTGTTGAGATGTAAACAAGATTTGAACTTCTTATTTGGACATTTCTTATTTACTAAATGTTAGAAAGAATGAGATCGATCATAGATATAACCATTATAATTTGTCATCCGACAAAGTTTAGCTTCATTGGTGATGTTATTTTATTGGTTCTTTTAAAAATAATTTTCTTGAACGCATAAGTAAACACTATTTAAATTACGGAGACTGATTGATGTGTGTATTTCTGCGTACATCTTACCCAGCATGGCCAACCTAACAGAAGGGTCGTTGTTAACGGATGAAGTCAACACATTTGATCCTCATATAGACGCTGATGTATACTTTTGGTTTACTCTAGTCCACGGAATCATTCAAGGCCTTGTCAGCTTGCTTGGAATAATCTTCAATTCTGTAAACATCATTGTCTACAGCAAAATGGGTCAAGGCGACTCGGTCAATATCGCCCTTCTAGCACTGTCACTGGCCGAGCTGGGCGGCTCCGTTGTCCTGCTGATCATAAGTTGCTTTAGCGTCCCCGAGCTGGCCTTGGGCTATCTTCATGTTGCCTACATTATCAGTTGGCTTCACATCATCTTCTCCCGCATCGCCAGCTGCCTCACCGCTTTCGTCACGCTCGAGAGATACCTGTGCGTGGCGATACCCCTGAAGGTGAAAGCTTTTATTACTCCTGGGAGATCCAGAGCTATCGTTACCATTATTTTTGCGGGAGTGACTTCCACCATGTTTCCGCCATGTTTCGCAAGGAAGATAGAATCTATCATGATCCCCGAGACAAACAGAACCATGCTGATATTTATTTTAAAGGACCAGAACAGTAAAAGCATGGAGAATATCGCTGTCACAGTAAACAATCTGACTTTGCTGATGGCTTTCGCTGTGGTTCTTTTTTCCACAGTACTTCTAGTCATTACACTAAGGAAAAATTCTAAATGGCG
>JADKLZ010042397.1:1264-11456 GCA_021533235.1 Biomphalaria straminea
AAAAGTTTATTGCTGTCTTATTTATACCAAAAGAAAAGCAATATTGGGGCCTCGCGATAAAGAGAAGCACTTCTTACGAATATTCGTGGCCCTGATATGACTTCACCCAGGGCCCCGCGCACTACTAAAGCCGCATCTGTATTGGGCATATTTAATAAAATTAATGGCATATATTGCTTTAGTGCTTAAGGTATGTGAATTTACAGAACATGCTCGCAATAAAGACTTACTGTTTGGTGAGAGTTGAGTGCCAGAGGTCAGCGTGCCCTATTACTTGTGTGTTTATATTTAAGACACTTACAAATATAAAGCTATTGTCATCAGGATACCAGGTAAACAGCATGTCATTGTGCCCCATGCCATTTTGACCTCACTATTAGTACCTTTAAAATTGGCAACCACAACTCAACGACCAATGAGAACTCTTCGGGGTGTTCCACCTGGCCAATGAAATCGCTTCGGGGTGTTTCCGCCAACCAATCGAATGGCTTCGGGGTGTCTTCGCCAAATCCGATTAGAATACAATTTAATACTCAGTAAGAGCCGGGGCCCGGTCAAGTTACTCACCCGTCTATGCAAATGAGCCGTCATTTGAATACGCCCTGGTGGACACAGTTATCCTGTTGACCACTCTGCTAGAACTTTACTTCTTAATGGTCAGAAGATCAGGTAACTCTCGAACCAAGATAGAATGGCAAACCAGCCTAAACCACTCTTTCTTTTCAAATTGCATCATTTTTATATTTTTAAAAGTGGAATAACGTAATATGCATACAGTTAAAGAAATTCTAGTGGGAAGATATATAGGCCTACATTAAAATAATTCAATAAATTCTTCTCGATTTGTAATATGAAAATTCACCACCGTCACATATCACTTAGTCTATAGAACCATTGCTCACCACACACGGAATGTCTACCGTAGTTCTCCATGTTTCTCTCATTTTCATGTTGTCTTCCCATCGCTTTCTCTGTCTGCCTCTCCTTCTTTTCCCTGGTACTGTCTTATCTTATAAATTTCAGACGTACCGGTCCCTAACTTTAAAAAAAGAAGATAATTACGTCCTACGTATTTCTAGTCTGTTCCTGGCTGATTCAGGCAACCCAATTCCTTGCTCAATCACTAACGGCACAAGGGAAGAAAGAGTACTTGCGCGAATTCGTCCTAGCAAATGTAAAAAGAAATGTGCCTTTACCTTTGTGTCAGATTTTTATTTTATTAGATATAAGATTATAAATTCCAGAATGCACACTCAAACTGAAAAAAAAAGGTATTATAGCGAGGTTCTTAGCTTTTTGTCGGTAGGGCATCAAACCTGTGTTAGTTTTACTACTAGCATATGCTGAGAGTCGGGAAGAATACAGAACCTCAAATAAACATTTGGCTTATACATTCTTATATGATTGCAAGTCTTGGATGCTGACTAGAGAGCTAGAGGGAAGTATCCTAGCAATGGAATTCAGATGCTACAGAAGGATCCTAGGTAACACATTTAAAGGCCGCATCACAAAAGAAGAGATTAGAGGCAGGGTTACTACATCGATTGGACCTCATGATAACCTGCTAACTATTATTATTATTATAGCTTTTATATAGCGCTACTTTCATGCTTATAGCATGCTCAGAGCGCTTTGGTCCAATCTCATTTGAGGACCAGTGGGGGGGAGGGGGTATCTAGGAGTTGATTTCCCGTGCTGCCTTTGGGCGCTCAGTAAACACAACTCTGCCCGAGTCGGGTGTCGAACCTCGAGCCCCCTTCTAGGTAGCCAAGCAAGCCAAGCTCAAGCCGCACTTAGCCTCTCGACCACGCTTCCCACTATTGTAAAATAAAAAAAATCCGCAATATAAAAACTCTATCGCCATATTACAAGGTCATCGCAAAGACCTTCCTTCAGGGAACAGTAACAGGAGAAAGAAGAAGAGGCGGGCAGATTAAGCGATGGGAAGGCAACATAAAATAATGGACGGGCTTGTCAAATAAAGGAGGTTCTACCCAAGGTAGAAGACATAGAGGAATGGAGGAATGTGTGGTGCTCCAACGGAGATAGGTGAAGGTGGTGATAAGACCACACAAGAAAACAGGTGCGTAGCTAGAAATTTTCGATCGTTTGGGGGCACGGGGGGACTGACCTCTTTGGGGGCCCCTACATTTTGCGTAATACCTAATTTTAATGTAAAAAACACTCATTTGGGGGGCCCCCTCAAGTGGGGGCCCAGGGGGATTTTCAAATTCTCCCCTCTCCTTAGCTACGCCACTGAAAGAAAATGTATTTTTCCTTGGACAGGATAGCTCAATAAATTAATCCCCTAAAATGTTTGGCCTCATGACTTCAAAGGCTATATATCAGTGTTCTTCAACGGGGGCGATATCACCCCCTTGGGGGCGATTTCGAGATTTTGGGGGGCGCTGGGAGCCAAAGGGGCGGTACGGGGGCGATTGGCACAAAAGTGGGCGGTAAGGGGGCGCTGGACACATAAGGGGCCGTCGGTGGCGCAGAGAAGAAACAAAAGAAAAAAAAGGAAAAACGTTTTCAACGTAGCACATTTTCTTCAAAGCTGCACTGGCGAAGTATATATAGACAAATAATCATTTTATTTTTAGAGTTCGGGAATTCCTTGTTTCTATGATTTATAAAACCATAGACCATATATATAGTCTATGATAAAACCAATTGCTGTTTTTTGTTTTTTACTGCAGCAGGAGGTGTGTATTTTTGCTTACAGTTTTAAGCGCGTAAAACAGTTTGTAGATAGATAAATAAACAAGGTAATAAGGTTTTTAAATTATAGTTTATTATATCTACGTAACATAGTTATATAATAAATAATATTAAACAATGTTTATGCTATTTGGTTCAAATAATAAAGCTAGCGTTAAAATAAATGAGTGTAATGTTCATTTTAAAGTGAAAGCATTGACAATGTCGACCAAGAAAAAAAACTCGCCAGTATTCAGCAAATTATCTCTCCATGGGTTTCATAGAATCGCCTGAAGATAAACGTATTCCATTGTGTCTACTTTGCATGAAAACTTTTTCCAATGAGGCGATGAAACCAAGTCGGCTTCTGGAACATATGAATGTCTTGCGTCCTGACAAAAAGGACTAGTCCATTGAGTATTTCAAAACTATTCATGAGCAATTTAAAAAACGCTCGACTATTCAAACAATATAAAAAAAAAAACAGCAAAGCAGAAGACGGTTTGATGGCCTCTTACAAAATTGCAGAGTTAATTGCAAAAAAATCAAAAGTCACATACCGTTGGTGAAAAATTGATAACCCAAGCTTTAAGAGAAGTCATTTCCACAGTGATGCATCAAGATCCCAATGAGGTTTTGAAAGTATTACCGATAAGTGACACGTCGATTCAAAGACGGATTGATGAAATGGCCAGTGATGTGAAGCAACAACTTTTAAGGAAACTTCAAACTAGAAAATTTTCATTGCAAATAGATGAGTCAACATTGATTGATAATTCCTCATTATTACTTGGTTATTTGCGATATTTTGATGATGATTTCAGTGTTAATGTGGAGCTTATCTTTTCTGAAAAACTTACCCGTGAAACAAAAGGGGAGTCTGTTTTTACCTTAGTAAAGACATTTTTTGCAAATAATGAAATACCTATGCAAAATTTAGTAGCTTGTGCAAGTGATGGAGCACCATCAATGGTTGGACGCCACAAAGGCTTCATAAGTTTTTAAAAAAATGAAAATCCAGAAATGTGTATTATTCACTGTGTGATTCACGGGCAACATCTTGTTGCTAAACTGAGCCCACAACTTCATTCATCTTTAAATCTGATTATAAAAACTGTAAATAAATTAAAAACACATGCCAAAAATGAGCGCATCTTTCAACAGCTGTGTGAAACAAATAATGAGCAACATGTTAAACTCTTATTATACACTGAGGTTCGCTGGCTTTCCAAAGGGAATTGTCTTGCTCGTTTTGCTGAACTTTTCAATAAATTTTTGGAATTTTTCAAGCAACAGGAAGATTTATCTGTTTGCAATGACTTGAAGAAGGTTAAAAAAAGATTTATTTTACATGGCAGGGATCTATCGTAAAATGAATAAAATGAACTTGCAGCTGCAAGGAAAGAAGTTAACCCTTATCGATACAAAGCAGATCATTGTCTCTTTTATTGAGAAATTGAATCTCTTTTACCACAATATTTCCAGAAAGGAATTTTACAATCTCCCAGAACTCGCTTTGTTGAATAATGAATTACTGCCTGAGGACATTGACGTCTATGCTACTCACCTGAAAATGCTCAAGGAAGAAATGACAACTCGCTTCCAGGATGTCATAAATTAAAAAATTGAAACATGGATGATTAATCCATTTGAAACATCTGTCACCGATGTTCATGTTGATTTGCAGGAAGAAATGGTAGAATTAAAAAATGATATCACCATTCAAATGAATTTCAAAAGAGGAGGCACAGAAGAGATGTGGCTGCAGCGATTTGTTCCTGTCAAATACCCAAAACTATGGTCAAAAAAGGAATTGCTATTTTTAGCTTTTCCTTCAACTTATATGGCTGAAACTGGATTTAGTGCCGTTACAAACATAATGAGTAAACAAAGAAATAGACTTGATGTAGCCACTAGAGGAGACCTACGCCTTGCTTTGACTAATTTAAAGCCTGACATTTCTAACATCGTTAAACTGCATGAGGCACAATGTTCCCATTAGTTCAAGCTTAGTTATGTGTGATGAATTGTTTTTTTTTATGAAATATAAGACTAAATGTGAAATTTTAATGTAACAAAAAATAGTAGTGTTTTATAATTTAACATTCACCCATCCATACGAGTTGCGCTACAGCCCATGGAGAGCTTTGACCTGCTTCAACACATCTCTCCAGATCTCTCCTAAGCCTTTCGTCTCCACGCCCTTACCCCAAGCTGTTGCAGATCTGCCTCCACATCATCAATCCATCGCTTTCGGGCTCTGACTTTGGGTCGCCTGCCTTTTGGTTTTCGCCTGTATAAAATTTTCTTTCCTCTGACATTCTTTCAAGGTGACCTGCCCAAACGTAGTCTGTTCTTTTTTTTTTTTTTGTCACTATCGGTGGGTATTCATACAATTGAAATATAACATGGCTAGTGCGTGACCTCCACCCTGTTTCATCTTCTATAGCAGTAGAGATTTTCATAAGAATTGTTCGTTACAAAGTATTTAGTAGATTTTTGGCTGTCTTTGTTGTGGCCTGGGTTTCACTTGCATACTTGCTGCTGGTCTTATTATGTATTATTATGTTTCTTATTTTGTATATTATTTTCTTGGTTTCCTTAATATTGATATTTTTAATGTAAAAAAAAGTTAAAGACAATCAGTTTAACTTTTTGAATGTATATCCTGTAAGCTATTTTTATTTTTTTTTACTAATAATTTAAGATTAATTAACAATATGTAAGTTACAATGCCAATATAAATCAATACATGTTCTTTTAATACAATTAACCTTCTGATTTTTTTAATTATTTTTTTTTACTGTTATATGTCCGTTAGGGGGGCGCTGGAGATTTTTTTAAAGAGAAAATATACGAAAAGGGGGCGGTGGGTTAAAAAAGGTTGAAGACTGTAATAGTAAGCTAGTAGAGACTAGTAGAGACTAACAAACACTTTCTTGTCTGTTTAAATGCTGCTTTATTTAAGTTAGATCGTCCATATATATAGGCCTAAAAGGAATTCAATTATCCCCCCTATCAGTTAATTAGCACATTCTTTCGACATCTCAGCAATGTGGGTTACTGGGTTACAATAACAGGACGGGCATGATACGACAAGAACTTTTACTATCACATCTCCCTTCTTACAAACATTCAATGCATTCAATGATAAAACATCTATAACATTATTTCTACATTCTAGCACAACATATTTACATCTAACATATATATTCAAAAGACATTTCAAAGTAACTAGTCATCAAAGGTTAAAACATTTGCATTATAAAATTATAACATTACTATTATGTTTACAAATTACAGATAACGAAAATTCTAACATTGCTATATGTTTACAAATACAGATAACGATATAATATTATTATAATATATAATGTAAGAAAACACCAAAAAGCCTTTTACACATCAGGCTGTATTTCAAATAATGAATGTCTAAATATCTACATCAGGAAAACGTTTTGGTGGTCTTACTGGTCTGCCATAGCGTGTAACCACTGGGGCTGGGCCGTATTGTGTTACAACAGGTGCTGTACTAGCACTCGCTGTCTCGGGTTCTGTAACTTGCGTTTCGTAGGATGTATCAGAATTGTCCCATTCAAATACATCTGGAGTTTCATTTGGTCTAGAAAATGTCTTTCTTAACATTTTTCTATTTCTTCTATATGTGGCCCCTTCAGGTGTCTGTACAAAGTATGATCTTGGCGTTGAAGCTTCTGAGACGACAGTGGCTGGCTTCCACTGACTTCCAGGTTTCTTTTGCATAAAGACCTTATTTCCAGGATGAAACTGTTGTCTTTCAGTGCACCTAGCCGTTCTGTTGTAATATTGTCTTTGATCATTTTTTCTCTTTCTCCATACATCGGCCATTTCTTTCTGGTCTGGAACTTGTGGTCTGAGATACGTATTTGTTGTCGGAAGATTAGTTCTCAAACGTCTGCCCATCAGCAACCTTGCTGGTGAAGGTCCATCTGGACTTGGAGCATTTCTGAACTGTAGCATGGCTAAATAAGGGTCTTGGCCAGATGTTCTGGCTTTATTCATAATTTTCTTTACTGTCTGTATTGCACGTTCAGCCATCCCATTGGACTGTGGAAATCTGGGACTCGAAGTAATATGTCGAAAACCCCAGCTCTTAGAGAATTTGAGAAACTCTTCACAACTGAACTGAGGTCCATTATCAGTAATGACTTCCTTGGGGATGCCATGACGAGCAAATTGTGACTTCATATAAGCAATCACGTCTGAAGCTTTAAGTGTTGGAATGAGATTAATCTCAAAGAATCTGCTATAGTAGTCAACAAGAAGTAAATAGTTCTTACCGAAATGCTCAAAAAGGTCAGCTCCAATCTTTTCCCAGGGAAGTTGAGGTGTATCATGTGGTAACATTGGCTCCTTCTGCTGGGACTTCTGGTGTTCATTGCATACTGCACAGCTAGATACCATGTCTATAATTTGTTTTGACATTCCAGGCCAGAAGAACACCTCCTTGGCTGTACCCAGACATCTATCACGTCCAAGGTGACCTTGGTGAAGTCTTTGCAACATTTCTTTTTGTAATGCTTTTGGAACTATTATTCTTTCTCCTTTTAAAAGTAGACCATTGCTTTCACTAAGCTCTTCTTTAAATCCATAATAAGCTCGTATTTCTTGAGGAATTTTATTTCTCGTGTTTGGCCATCCTATCAAGATTTGATCTTTTAACAGTCTTAAAATGGCATCGTTTGCAGTTGCTTGCTGAAAATGTTTTATATTTTCATCTGATACAGGCAGGCTATCTACAATGAGATGAACCTGTGCATCCCAGTCATCACTTGATGGATGTTTCACTGACAGCGATGCTCGTGAAAGTGTGTCTGAAATGGACATTTCTTTGCCTGGCTTATATTTCAGCAGGATTTCATACTTCATAAGACGAAGAAGCATTCTCTGAAGTCTTGGTGGTGAAGATGACAAAGGCTTTTTGATGATCACTTCTAATGGCTTGTGATCTGTCTCAACTTCAACTTGACGTCCATACACATAATAGTGGAAATGCTCAACTCCAAACACTATTGCAAGCATTTCTTTCTCTATTTGTGCATAGCGTTTTTCACAGTCTGTAAGTGATCGTGAGGCGTAAGCCACTGGCCTCTCATTTTGAATCAATACAGCACCAAGTCCCTCTTGCGAAGCATCTACTGACAACTTGACTGGTTGTGAAACATCATAAAAAGCTAAAACAGGGGCAGTTGTGATGATGTTTTTTAAGTAATCAACTGCATTTTGATGTTGTTCCAACCACATCCATTCACTATCTTGTTTAAGTAGCTCCCTCAAGGGAGCAGTGACATCAGACAGATTTTGTATGAATTTGCCAAGATAATTTATCATGCCCAGAAATCTTTCTAGTTCTTTGCGGTTTGAAGGGCATGGCATAGAGTGTATTGCTTCAATCTTGGAGTTGTCAGGCTTGATTCCACTATCTGTAATGACGTGTCCAACAAATTTAACTTCTTTTACTCTAAGGCTGCATTTTGATAGTTTCAATTTAATTCCTTCTTTTCTTGCTATGTCAAGGACTCTCTGAAGTTTATCATCATGTTCTTTAGTAGTTTTACCAGCTATCAATATTTCATCCATATAGGTTTCAACACCTTGAATATTTTCAAAAATTTGGTGAAATCGTTTTGCAAACACTTCCGCAGAAGAGTT
Organism: Biomphalaria straminea; assembly: GCA_021533235.1. NCBI lineage: Eukaryota > Metazoa > Mollusca > Gastropoda > Planorbidae > Biomphalaria > Biomphalaria straminea. The sequence goes on from JADKLZ010042397.1 coordinate 9,656, forward strand.
TAGTCCAAAGGGTAGTCGTAAAAACTTATATCTACCAAATGGTGTGTTGAACGTTGTCAGATCTGTACAGTTCTTATCAAGTTTGATTTGCCAAAAGGCACTTGTTGAATCTAGCACAGTAAACACTTGGCTGCCACTTAGCCGGCTGGCTATTTCTTCAATGGTCGGTAACTGGTAGTGCTCTCTCTGAATGGCAGTGTTAAGATCTCTCGGATCTAGACAAATTCTTAAACCACCTCCTTTCTTTTCGACAAGAACTAGTGAGTTGACCCATGCTGTGGGATGATCAACTTTTTCGATGACACCCTCGATTTCCATTCGTCTAAGCTCTTTTTTCAATTCTTCTCGGAGTGCCGCTGGAACTTTTCTTGCTGCATGTACCACTGGTCTTATGTTTGGATCAACTTTGATTGTATACTCTTCTTTCAAGCATCCAAGGCCAGTAAAAACATCAGCATAGTTGTTTAATGTTTTATCTTCTAAAAAATCTACTCTCTGAATAAGGTTCATCTTCTGGCAACCTGGTAGACCCAAAATTGGTTTGGAGTGTGTATCTACTACTTGAAACTCTATCCATGCAGTTTTTTCTTTTACTGAACATTTAAGTTGTGTTTTGCCAACAACCTTTAAATGTTCACCACTGTATGTAGTAAGTCTTGACGTTGACTTCTGGAGTTTCTTTCTTCTTAGTTGATTAAAAATCCTATAAGGAAGAATGTTGACTTGTGCTCCTGTATCCAATGTAAATGTTATATGTTTGTTTTCTAGAGTGATAACTGTATTCCACTCATTACATTGGGTTTGTGAACCTATACTGCCAACTGAAAAAGTTTCATACTTGTTATCATCTGTTGCTTCAGTCTTGTTATTGATAGATTGTATATTATTTGATCTGCATACATTAGAGAAATGGTTCATTTTGTGGCATTTGTGACATATTTTACCAAAAGCTGGACACTGCTTTGGTAAATGTTGTCTGCCACAATTGCCGCAGTTCAAGGTTGATTTCGTTCTACTAAAGTTCTTAGTAGCTGAGGACACCGCTTGAACGTCACATTCTTCTTTCATGACTTTAAGTTGCCATTCAGTTGCTTCCGCTGCACGGCAAATGTGTTCAGCCTTGATAAGGTTCAGATCAGTGTCTCTTAAAAGTCTTGCTCTTGTGCTGTCATTTTTTATACCGCCTACTATTTGGTCTTTAATTAGTGAATCTTTTAGTGACTCAAATTCACATGACCTTGCCTTGAGTTTGAGGTCGGTCAAAAAGCTGTCAAAGGATTCTCCTTCATTTTGATTTCTCTTGAAAAAAATATGCCTTTCAATCGTTACATTCTTCCTCGGAAGGCAGTATTTTTCAAACTTGTTTAAAATGCAATTCAGTGTATGAAAAGACTTGCTGATATCGCAGTCCTCACACTCATTGTCTGTCCACTGGAATGTGTTGTATACTTGGACTGCTTCGTGGCCAATAACATGTAGTAGCGTCATGGACTGTACTTCATTACTTTTAGTATCAAGTCCACTTGCTATGGTGTAAATTTGAAACGACTGTTTAAAACTTCTCCAGTTTTCTGCAACATTTCCATTAAATTCCAGTGGCTGTGGGCCGTAAACGAATACGCTGTTAATTGGGTGCTAAAAGCCAATCTTTTCTGTTTAATTGCTATCCACAAAGAATATACTGTCCCGTTACGTGTAGCCGAGGAAGAAGTCAGTATCTAACATCGCACTCTTAAAGCACTTACAAGATTTTTTGCTTATTCTTCAAGCAAAACTGGAAATGTAACACTGGGTCTTGAGA
>JADKLZ010042427.1:0-12710 GCA_021533235.1 Biomphalaria straminea
TATGAGAGATGCTGTTGCTTAATGGCAAAGCACTTGGCTTCTCAAACGGGAGTTTAGGGCTCGAATCCTGGTGAAGACTGGGATTTTTAATTTCGGGATCTTTTGGCACCTCTGTGTCCACCCAGCTCTAATGGTACCTGACATGTGCTGGTCAAAAGTAAAGGCGGTCGTTATCGTTGTGCTGGACACATGACACCCTCGCAACCATTAATCTGCCTTATAGTCAACACGGTCTGAAAGGGGAACTTTACTTTTTTTTTAGAAGTACTCAAATATACGTTTCGACTAAAAAGAAGCCGAAGCTGATGATGTAAACTCGAAGATGATGATGTAAACTCGAAGCTGATGATGTAAACTCGAAGCTGATGATGTAAACTCGAAGCTGATGATGTAAACTTGCTGGTTTTTATTTCCTGAAGTTAACTAGGGAATTGTATGACAAGCACAAAGTCTAGTCCGCTTTTATTAGTCCTCCTGAAAGTTAGTAGTAGGCTAAGTAGTTTTGGGTAAATTACTCTTCTAATAACCAGGGAATACTAGAACGTTTAAATTATAAATCGCCTTTTTGAAGACCCGAAGCTTTGCCTCTCAATCAAAAAGCTTTCATCATTTTGTTTCATCTTTGAAGTATATTAAAGTAAAAAAAAAATGACTAGTGTTTGTAATCCATTTTACATGTACAGTATTAATATTCTGAACAAAGAAGATACATGTGTGATATTTAACTTTTGGATTAACATTGTGCATCAAACAATATCCTAATGAAATTCTGGATGTGCTTCTCTTTAATCCAAACTGAGCTTTTAAAAGCAAAAGAGAAAACCTTCTTCTATATACTCCCTCCTCCCACTGGTCCATAAAAGAGAATGGACTGTAGCGCTCTGAGAACGCATAACTGTTGACTTATACAAAAAGCCGCTTTTATATATATTATATATCAGTGTGCATATTTTTTTTTTGCAAACAAATTATTGCTTACATGACTTGTTTTCTTCTGTCTATTATTTAGGTATGCATGGAAGCGGATGAAAATTCCATTTGAAAAAGTAGGTTGTTTTTGTTTTTTTTTTTTTGTTTTTTTTTTACATATTAGGTACAGGTCAAATTCTATTTTTCTAATTTTTTTTTTCTCTTAGCCCCTGCACAATCGAATCAAAAGAGAAAAAAAATGAAAGAGAGAGAAAGAGGGAGAGAGAGGGGGAAAGAGCAAAACAAAGAATAATAGAGACAGAATTATAGAAATAGTACACATACTATAGAGAGTAATTTGAGGGGAAAAATAGAGAAAATTGACCTTACATGTAAATATTTCTTTGTGCATCCGCCTTCATCTGTTTCGTATTTAGAATGTTTTTAATAGCCAGAGCTTTGAAAACTTGCAAAATGGTTAAATAAAGAAAAACAAACAAAAAAATCGATTATAAAAAATTCAGGGGCGCGCAAAAAGGAAATATTTTTTGATCGTTTGTAAATTAAATATGTCCTTTTATGTTCTAAATAAATTTCTTTAAAATTCTGATACATATTTCCTTTATTTCATCACATTCTCAAACTGTTACACTATCTCCTTTATTTATTTTTTTCAATTTCGAACAATTCATTCTAAAATAATTATAATTTATAATAATTTTTTTTTTACAAGGAAAAAGAACACACATCTGTGCATGAAGCTAATTCACACTGTTCAATAGGAGTAAATACGGACATTAACGTCGAAGATAATTTAATCAGTAACAGCGAGGACCAGAGACCCGTTGAAGAAACTTTGATTCCAGAACAGATCTCTATTGTGAATGAGGATGATAGACACAGTTTGATAGGGATGAATGCAAATACGAACGACGAAGATAACATTGCCGTTTCCGGTGAAGAAGAAAAAGAAGCTTTGATTCCAACAAAAGAGTTTAAAAATTTTACAAATGTGAGTAGCTTGTAAGAAAATAAATATATTTGAAATTTGAATCCTTTTAAACATAATGACATCAATAATTGAACACAAAAATTTACAAGCTAATGCAAACATCTGCCACTCTTTCTTTTTATATATTTGTTTGTACTTTTTTTAAAATTTAATATCTTGCGTATAATAACTTTTTTTTTTCTGTACATAAAACGCTAAAGCAAAACATGTATTTTGTAGGTAAATTAACCACTAAAAAAATGCTCAATGAAAAAAAATGTATATCTATAACATAAAGCAGAAATTAAGGCGTATGTATGTCTATCTTTCTGTCTGAGTTTTAGATTTTTTTTATGTATGGATGTATGTATGTATGTATGTATGTGTGTATGTATGTATGTATGTATGGGGTTGCCTAGCCACAGGAAATAGTGTATTTCTCATTAATCGCCAGACACGAACAAGCATTATTATTATTATTATTATTACGATAAAAGAACGAGTATTCATTCTTTGGCTTAGCCAGGGTCGAGTTTTGTTAAAATGAAACAAAATTCATCGTAGTTATTATATAAATTTCCACCGAGGAATTTCCTGGTGATGTGACAGGTCTGCAGTAGTACCGCCCTCTCACAGACAACGAGAATATTCCTAGAAATGTCAAGGGCTTTAAAAGTATTTGTGAGGTCAGTTGTTATTATACTCTCGGTTGATATAACAATACGGTATATTGATGTTTATATAACTTCCGTAAACACTTACTCTCCAAGCATAGGTTTCCATATTTTTTTCCTTTTTCTATCTCAGTTTTTCTTACATTATGAGACAGTGGTACTGTGATATCAATAATGTAGCGACTTTTTTGTTATCAATGAAAAGCAGTTCAGGGTGATTAAAATCTACCAATTTGTCAGTCAAGATAGGTCTGTCCCAGTATAGCAAGTATTTAGTAGACTCGAGAGCATCTTGTGATCAAATCTTTTAATAAGTAGGAGTATCCTTACCGATCTAATTGTTGGTCAAAGCCAAGTGCTGATGTATTAGCTTTGCAACTTGGTTATGGCGACCTAGGTAAGCAGATTCCAATAGCGCTGAACATCCTACCATTGTGTGTTTAATTTGATTCACCCACATCTCCACATTTTCGGAATTTGTTAACAACATGAGTTTTTGGATAAGTTTCTTGTCCTAATTACTGTTTCCTGTATTGCTGTAACAAAGCATTCAGTTTCAGGCTAGAGATGACCTGTCGATGTTGTCCCCGTGTAATAAAGACAGGAATTTTCAGTGAAGTGTTTTTTCTTCCCATTGGTGAATCCCATGCCCTATGTCGTCCAGGCCGAGATTAACATCTATGTAGTGAAGGTTCAGGGGGGTTGCATCGGAGTCGTATTTCCATAGGAAGGAAACTAGTTCATTGCTGGAGGCATGACCCGAATAAGAATTAAAACCGATTTACCAATCTTGAAACATTTTTGGCATACATTTTCCTTAGATCATGGCGGATACCGTAGTGTATGTCTAGTGTCCTAAGGCCCTAAAAGTAAACCAAAATACACCAAATACTATCTCCATTTTAAATTAAAACTTTTTTGCCGATTCTGGGTTTGTGATTACTTTTGACTCTCAGTAATACTTCGCCCTCTGACTGTGCTTTAAAAATTGTTTTCTTTCCACAGCCAAATGACCGTTTGACCTGTTTACGTATGGAAAGAAATTCCAGGACCAATGGTTTCAGTGATTCTTTTAGGACCACCGAGTTGTTTACAAACCAATCACCTCAGGATTATGTGAGTATATGCTTTTTTTTTTAATTTAGAAATTTTTGTTTGAATTTTTTATATTTTAAATTTAATTTTTGTATTACTCTATTGTTTTTTTTTATATTCTTTTTTTACTTGTTGTACTTTTTTAATATTCTTTTTATTTAATCATTTAACATGATCATTTTCTCTGTTTTATATTTCAGGAAATGAAAGTGGTTACCAGAGAAACAATTTAAAACAAGAATAATTTAAATTTAAATCACATCTTTTAAAAATTGATTTGCAAAGTATGCTTTTATAATGAGATTTTTTTTTAAAGTAAATTTGACAGTTTATTTGTCCTATTAATACAGTGGCCTTTGTAAAGAACTTGGAATAGTTCTTTGGAGGGTCGTAAGTTACAGGGGTATGATTCTCACATGCAGACCTTTAAAATGTACAAGTATTGTAAACAGCCACTCAACAAAGGAGTATAGCATTTATATTTATTTACAACAAACAATGGTGTGCAAATATAATTATGGAATACTTAATCATCAAAATACATAAAAATACTAACTGTGCCTAAATTAAATTCTACAAGGCGCTTAGACTAGATTTGATATTTAATTACTTAAAGACCATTATGCCAAAACATAGAATTACCCCAAATAGTATGTACACAATGTAGAAATAATATCTCTCAATACAACTGACAGCAGTCAACAGGTTCACCATATTCAGACCAGGTCAGCACTCCAACTTACAAGACTGACAGATAGAAACCTTATTGTCCCTCCTTGCAAACCCCTTGCCAAAACAGTTAACCACTCACGACTAATAAAATAAACAAACACACAATCTCACATCTTACACACCTTACGTTTATTTGTAGCAAGTGGGCCCAGAACTAGAGGATGCAGTCTTGTATGTGGTACGACCCAATCATATAACTGTCTCTGCAAATACGGAAACATTCGACAAGAGTTGGAGTAAAGAGCTTTAGCCCCAAGTCTGGCCGTGTTTCAAAAATGCAATATGGCGGCCGTTTCCATGACTACCATTAGTAAGAAAAGATTTTAACCACATTTTTTAATGGTTATTCATATAAAATTTGGAGTAATTTGATTAATAAATAAAAACAAGGTGTCAAGTGTCCCTCATTGCCTTAACGTGTCTTAGGGTAATAGTGGGACTTAAAGAATTCCTGATTTCCTATTGGACTTCATCGTAGAGTGTTTAAGCTCACAAGCCAAGGAAAGCTGCCAGTAAATTAAATAACAAAAAGAATTGCAAGCCACGAAATTAGGAGCTAGACCAAAAAAAAAAAAAAAAGAACGACCCAAGCTAATTCTGTCAATTATTAATTCTGCTTTTAAAAATGAAAAACTGACACTGGAGTTATTGTGGAGTATAACGAAAGTGAACTCGAATGATAAATAGCTCAATATTTAAAATGATTTTAATTCATTCTCGAAAGTTTTTTCATTACCTATTGGTAATTGTACTTGGGATGAACAAATACCTTGTAATAAGGACTTGTTATACGAACTGTTAATTGTTACTGCTAATCGTGTCTATTTTGATCTTGTGTTCTTTTAAGGAAAGGAGGTTAAAGAATGGGCAGTGGGTTTTATAACTGCATATCTGATTGAGCTTTCATTGATCAACTTTTTTTCCATTTATTTATTTTTGTTTTGTTATTACAACGATATGCAGTTCGAATGTTGAATGAAATTGATTTTATACTGTATAATAAATACTACTTTATTATAGTATCTATATAGGTTGCAACGTATGAATGAGGTCCTTAATTGTACCTACATTATTTGTATGCATGAAAGTACCGACTTGAAAATTTAAACTAAATTAAAATTAAACGAAATAAAGGCAAATGTATTGATTCACATTCACCCTCTCATCATTTAATCTATTAAACCGTTGGGGCACTACACAGGATCTGTTGACCGTCGTTCTCCAACATGTCTTTTTACTTCGATAGAATAGCTTTCATCAACAGGCCGCCAGTCCATTCTTTAAAGTTTTCTTTGATGCTTCTTCTCTTTTTTTTATCTTGATACTGTTCCCTGAAAAAAAAAAAGTTTGCGAACCCCGCAGGCCTTGTAGTATGTATGGACATACATTTCTAGTTAGCGTTTTTCGACAGTGGTCAGCAGTTCATCGTGAGCCTAATAGATGTTCTGTTCCTGTTTCAAAGTTCTATATTTGTGATATTGATCTCATTAATTATGTATAGTTTTTTTTTCTAAATGTATAAAAAAGAAAGTAAATGCAGATTTGAAACAATGAAAAAAATTGCATCAGCATTCTGTATTAACTTTAAAAGAAGTCAAATGTAAAATACTGTGATCCTTGCTTTAATTATTCAATGAATTTATGTATACAATTTATGATCAATACAAATACTTTCAATTTCTATGTTTCTTGGTCTTTATGTAGTCTACCTTTTTTTCTTTTTTTTTTTGATGCAGGTCTGTTTCATTGTTTAAAAGTATTTTCAATTTAACGCCCTCGTACCTTTGTGTACTAGTTGCTCTTTGTTTCTTAGAGGACTTTGTACTTATTGGACCTACCAGTAGTGCGGAGTTTTCCTCAAAAGAAACCTTTATGGTTTATGGGCATTTTAAGTAGACTGATCTAGCTCCCTATTCGGCTAAGACAAAATTAAACGTCTTGACATTGAAAACCTACTTTTTATCTTCAACATTACAGGCTATAAGAAGTTTATTACTTGCTTAGAATTTTTTTTTAGGCCAATTAGTCTTTTTACCCCTGTTTTTATAAATACGTTATGATTTTAAACCAATATTCACTTACATTGTTATTTTACAGCGCTAATTAAATTGAGTGAATTATTATTTTCTATATTATCGAATAACTGATGTAAATAATATATATTTATATAGTATCTAGCTTACAAACGAAATCAACTTTCTTGTACAATCTGTGTTTATTGTTTATATTTTCTTACCTATTGAAAAATTAACATGAGATAAAATGTTAAACGAATTCACTCTCTATCTTGAGACAATTAATAATCTTGACATTTAAAAGATATTTTACTTGTACCATTCGCTGTTGTGGAAAAATTTATTATTTTGTTTGTTTTATTGTAATTTTAATCAGTCATAAAAATTTATTTTTCAAACGTAACAATGTATTTTTAGATTTCTTCGTGCATGGAGCACAAATATTCATCCACTCTTAGTATAAGTCTAGACAGGATTTACTAGTATACAGTAGGATTTTGTTAAGAAAAGTTCTAATGTATGTATCTAGTCTGTCAGTTCTACACATATCTACTTCAAAAGAAGTTATATTTATTTGTATATTTAATTTAAAGTTAGTTAACACATTGTGTTTGCTGTTATGTTAGTTATATTAGCAATACAGAACATTTTTTGTACTAAATACATTATGTTACTGAAACTATTTAAGATACTCTTTTTTTCTGCAATGGAAAGAAGTTTGTCTAATCAGGATATAGCACTGTAGGTAAATGATTTAAAATATCAATGTACATATAACCAGAAAAAAGTGAATGATATTTTCTAGGTAAACTTAAATTATTTTAAAATGCAGAAAGCATCACTCATAAATGTTTCTAAAATACACCAATCAAACGGCATTGTAATTGCAAAGGCATTGAAACGTTTTCATGATATTTTTTTATTTTAATTTATCATTTGAAAAGATGGACAAGTATTTGTCTGGTAAAATATACACATATTGAAATTGTGTTTTTAAATGATATTTGTTTCACCTTTTAAAAAGGTTTGTTTTTGTTCACCTAATCTCAGGTCTTTTCAAAACTTCTCACTTAATTTACAATCTTGAAATATTTTTGTTTGTTAATTAATCTTTAAGATACATGTTTAAAGGACTGAATGTCAAGCTTACTGCTTATAGTTGAAAGATTGGTACATATGTTTGCGTTATTTATGTTTTCGTTTCATTCACTTCGAAATACTCATAAATGTTTTTTCAGTTTTTATAATACTTGGATTCCATTACATTTCTAAATGTCAAATGAGAGAGAGAGAGAGAGAGAAATGCTAGAGACAGAAACAAATATATTGTAATAACTTAAGAATTAGCCTCAACGAAAGGATTACAAAATAATAAATTGGATGTTTAATAATAAATAATAAAACTAGATCTAGAAACACACTATGTAGATCTACAACACAAAATTCACAAGCGTCCTTGCTTTCATCTCTAAACATCGGCCATGTTACTTCCGCTATCCTTCTGTGTCTCTCTCCTGTGTCTCATGGTGCACAGTTTCGCACCTAATGAAGGTGCGCAACATAGAGTCATAACAATATATATAGAGAGAGAGACGAAGAGATAAATCGAGAGAGAGAATAAGACAGAGTAATTGACAAAAAGAGACTGAGACAGAAAGAAAGAGACAAAGAAAGGGAAAGAAAGAGACAAAGAGCGAGATGCAGAAAGACGGAAACTGAGAATGAAAGAAAGAGAGACATAGAGAGACAAAGAAAGAGAAGGAGTGAGAGACAGAGATATTTAAGTAACTAAATTTTTGAATTATAAATGTAGTTCAATATGTTTGTTTTTTTAAATCATGCTTCTAGTTTGTATGACATTTAGAGATAATTTGCTTTAATTATAATACATTTTTTTAGAAAATAACGCAAGCCTCATTATTTTATGACATAATATTTTTGTGAAAAACACTAATATAAATATATTTTTACTCCCAGTAAAACAGGCATTCCAATGTTGATTTAATTCAGTTAATTTCATATATTTAAATGTACTTTATTGACTATTTTCTGTCTTTATTTTCCGTGTATTACCAAACCTGATGTTTTTAGTCATTTTGCTTTATAATACTGTAATAACCATGTTCTGTAGTTGCTCTATGGCTGCTGCGCACCAGCGCACTATAAGGGACTAAATGAATGAAAAGTAGGAGGAAGAGAGACTTTGGGGTTGGATTGTTGATATCCGGCTTGTTTGATGATTTGTGTTATTAAACCTGTTTATCTTTGTTTCCTTGCCGTTGAGTTGGTTACTACAAGTCGTAACAATACTTTATATAAAATGGAGGTAGTGTTGTAGAAATAAAAGGATTTCAATATTTTATTGCACTATGTGTATTCATTTCATTTAGGTGTATTTATATCAATTGACAAATAATTAAAAATACACAATTTTTGTCGGCCTATCATTTATCTCGATGTTATGGTAAAATATATAAACAAAATAGTCATTTTAGTTTTATTTTCGGGAACGCAATGAAGCATTAATACTAAATAAACAAATCGTAGAGTAATGTTTCTCAATTTCACTTCCGAAGCTCCTTACGAAAAATATTTTTACATTTATGCGTCTTGTGGTTCTTTGTGTTTGTTTGAAAGCATGCTACTCTTGTATCTAAAGCGCACTATTCCTCCTAGTACCAAAGAGCAGGACTAACAAACTTAACTTGAGACAGGAATAGAAGCGATTGATAGTACAATGTTAGGAGAAAAAAATGATTTGTTTCACATGTAAATTAATGACATTAAATCATACTTACTTGTGCTTAGCTGAACTTCTAATGGCCTATTATCAAAGGATGAAAACTATGTCTTATTTATTATTATAGTTAATTTGTTAACTTCAATAATATCGTTTTATTTTTTTAATGTTTAAATATATATTTATTGCATCGAAACCAATGGCGCCTTATTAGATCTTTATATCTATATTTGGAGCTATCTCCACTACTCTGACCTCATTTGAGCTCGCCATTGGTGAGATAAGTCTGAACCAGTGCAACGGCTGAATGTAAAAAAAGTGTTTTTATAAAGTCTACACCAGCCGGTAGCAGTACATGATTGTGTGATAGTCCTGCCAGAGTATACCTATTGTAATAACTTAAGGGAAGGCAACTCAACGAGACATAGATGTTTATTTACAGGACATCATAATTACACAAATCAACATCTTCATTTAGCACTGTCTCTCCATCTTGGCTCTCAGCTTGGGCGGAAATCGTTAGTATCTTAATGTCAACTTCCTGTTCTAGTCCGCATCTCAGCACTAGCCTGGATGGCGGTGCGCATCTGTGCACTAGCCTGCTTGGTGGGGCGCATGTCAGAGTCATAACAATATTATGAAACAGCATCACTGTTCATCGACACGTTGGGACGTTAGATGCCTGCTATCAAGCGACACAAAAGAGTGGTGAAAACCATTGATTCGAATTAAAAAGTTATTTTGTTTGATATCGATCAAAGGAAAGAAATCGTACTTGATAGATGCGGTGGTATAAGTTGAATTATTCTTCGTATGGAGGCAAGAGTTGTAAGTTCAAATTCAGGTTGTCTTTATATGTTTTAAAAACGATCAGGGTAACATTTACACATATAACTTTCCCTAGCCTATTTGCCTATCTGGTCCAGGCAAATGATATGCAATAGCACATTGAGAAAGTCAAATACACGAAATAACAAAAACAAAATAACAAAAAACAAGTTATAAAAAATATTTTTAATTCTACAGATTTAGAACAGAGAGGACAAGTCCTCCCGTATTGACGCTTCTGGCTTCACCAATGATTTTCCCTCGAGGTTTTCTCCAAAAACCTTAGTACAGCAATGCACCAGGGATATTAAGAGCAGATATATGGCATGGCTGTTGGTCTAATCTGACCGCTATCGGCTAACCAAATAGTTTCAGGTCAATTTCATTTCATTTGTGTACTTTCTCAAGTGGCCCGGACATGAGTGTCAGAAATTAAAATGGCCAGTAGATCGAATTAAGCTGGACATCACTGTGATAGGTCAACAATGACTAGTAATGAACAGTAAACACAGTAATTTGCATACGGGCGTGGTGTCTTTAGACCAGAAGAATGTTTTTTGGGCATTCGGATGGTCTAGAGGCTAACTTCGCTTGGTGCATTATCGCTAGGCGGTGTTGCCGTTGCCAGGGTCGCAGGTTCGGGCCCCGGTCGACGCATTCCCTTATTTTCGTAGCATTTAATTCATTACTTTCTCTCTTGGTCCTCAGTGCTGCTATTAATTTATGTTCTATGTATTTATCACATTTGTTTCAGCACCTAGCTTCAACTCTATGTTTATATTAACAGATCATGTGTAGAGTCGTGCACCCCTCTCCACATGAGCTACAATAATAGGCTGACGAGCTTATTGTGATATTTGACTTTATCATTTTGAATTCCAGTCAAGCAGAGAACCGAAACAGAGCTTCGCCATTAGGCTCTTGTAGTCGATTTCCCGCAGGTGGATCTTTGCAAATCTTCAAGAAGAGCTGATTGCTTTTATCAATAGTGCTCAAAGAACCTAATATTTCTAAAAACTATACATTATCCCAAGTATTATAATCTTAAAATATATGTAAATAATAAAGACAACAAAGAAAAAAATATGGCACTGGATTTCCATATAAAAACCTGTTCCAATTTACTTAAAATTATGCTTCCAATGAGTAATCTGTAGGATGATACGAATTATAAACATTTCTTCAACTTCTATATCGCAAATATCAAGTATATTAATATTTAATTTGGCTTAAATCTTATATATTGTCATAATATAAGTAACAAGGCCAGCTCAACGAGACATGTATTTATTTATAAGACATCACAGATACACAAATAACATCTTCATTATACTACAATGTCTCTATTTCCACTTCTAGCCTTCGGCGGAAATCGTTACTCTCTTGTAAACATCTTGTTATAGTCCGTTCACTAGAGGTGCGCTAGCTAGACTTACGATGCGCATGGTGAGGTCGTAACAATATAAAAGGAAAAGTAAGGCGTATGTATGTATGTATGAGCCGAATGGAAATCAAAATCGTTTGACCAATCTTGATAAAACTTGGCCGAACTGTTCGATGGGTACTAACTTAGACCGTAGTGTATGCATTGTAGCCATAAAACAAACTTAAGACCCTCAAAAAAAAATAAAGTTGACCAAATCTATTAGACTATTGTATCTAACAAAAACTAGGTCACAAGGCCATGTCTAGAGGATGGGGCAAGACTGAAGGGTCACGCGTGCGCAGAGATAAAAATGTCTAGATCTAAATTAACTATCAATCAATAAAACATATTTTTTTACTTTTACACATGAATATACATATTAGTGTCTATTTATTTCATTATTTTCATTAATTTTTTTTTAATTTTACATAAACTTTTTTTTACATAAAATCATTCGCTCTAAATGTAAATGGCTTTAAACGTCTTGACATACTGTTTCGTAACTTGAGCCTCACTTGATGCACTATTCGGAGTACTAGCCTAGGTTTAGATCTAGACTAGAACTAGGTCTAAAACTGTAATTAAACTCTAAGATGATATAATTTCTCTTCTCAAAGATAGTTTTAAGCTTTAACACATGAACATACTAATTATAGTCCATTTATTTCATATTTTAATCAAATTAACATTGAAATTTGTTTTCTAAAGCATTTTCACACGATTGCAACTATTATCCTAATATCGCGTAAATTAAGGTCAATAGGCTATCTTTAGCTTCATTCTTAGTTTTTATCGTGAATTCACGCATACTTACTTACAACATTATTATTTTCTTTAATTGTTTCTAATGCACTATATCACTGACTACATCAGCAATACGCAATTTAAGACCCGCGGGCAGCGGTTAATATCTGTCTAGTTATAAATATTTTGTAAATATGGGTACCACATTATCACTAATAGAGTCATACAAAATAAAATTTAAAAAAAAAACATGTTTAATGTTTTATTTTCCTCTAAGAAAAAAAGAAAACGTTTTGAAGATTAAGGCACATTTCTTACATTTCAAATTAATAACGTTTTAGTACAGGTGGTACTTCTTTTTAAATTATTTTAGACAAATTTAGAAGTTAAACCACAGCCTTCAATACAATAAAACCCTTCCCTATCATTCATACCATACAACAAATCTACAACAGACTGGAAACATATAAACAAGCAGTCATACTACAGACTATCACTAATAATATATAAAACAAAACATAACAGGCTAATAGTGAAACAAAACATAAAAGGCTAA
>JADKLZ010042442.1:0-11949 GCA_021533235.1 Biomphalaria straminea
TAATCATCTACTTGATACTACGTTTACCTTCTCTAATCATCTACTTGGTACTACGTTTACCTTCTCTAATCATCTACTTGATACTACGTTTACCTTCTGTAATCATCTACTTGATACTACGTTTACCTTCTCTAATCATCTACTTCAGTGGTCTTCAACCTTTTTTGGCCTACCGCCCCCTTTTCGTATTTTTTTCAATAAAAAATTCCGCTAGCGCCCCCCTCTAAGAAAAACACGTGAATCTTGAGAAGGCAAATAAGAACAAAATATCATCAATTTATTAATTTTTATGCAATCAATAACACGTATCCTGCACGGGAGACGACCGCATGCCAAAGGCGATCTTCTTTGGCAAGCTTAGAGTAGGAGGAGTTACAGAGGTGCCCACCTCGTTAGCGCAATAAAGATCCACTCAGGCACCATTTAACCCTCACTGGCATAGAGGAAAGTACCTAACAGCCTTCCCTAGCAGCAGATGTCCTCTGAAAGAGGCAGCTGGAGAGTTGTCACAACATCTGCGGGACAAACATTTGAGACTCAAAGAAACGTCATTATTGAAGACAGGTGCAAAAGATGGAAAGAAAACCTAAATTGACCGCTAGCAGACGAAATTCGAAATATTATGCAAGTCGCAACTAGGTTTGCGTAGTTATGTGAAACACTGCACTTAGCCTTAATCTTCGGAATCGAAGGCATTGCCAATATTATCATTATAACAAAATTATGTCAAATAATTTGCAGTGATTACACACAAGAATTAATGTCATTGTCATGACATTCTTTCAAATCCTAAGAATAGTCTCCTTTTAAATTGTTGAATATTAGGGCCTACTATTTTTCGGTTTAATTGTAAATGTGTATATTTTAAATTAAACATTATTATTGCTGACCTTACTACTTACTACAAAGTGAAATTAAGCTAATAGGAACCCCGTGCCTCCTGCAGTCTGACAATATTAGAAATTTCAAGCTTTAAATTAGTCAAAGCAAGGCGAAGGTCTCATCTAGTGGCTATATCCAGCCTATTTCTTTGCTTATTCATTAAGTTTGTTATGCACTAAATCTGGGTTAACCATGTATGTTGATGGAAAAGCTAAAACATAATTCCATTTTCGACCAAAGGTTTGGGATTTTACTGAAACATTCAAATGCAGCCACATCTCTGTTGTGCCTCCTATGTTAGTATTCTTTTTACTGACGACATAATTTTGTAAACCTATTTTTGAGTTTGAGTTTTGAGGCACACCTGCAACTCAATTTGAACATCGGTAACAGATGTTTAATAATTGTTATTTATATTTATTTTTTTTTAATTTATTTATTTACGTCCTAGAAGCGAATCGTAATTTCTTCTTGGCGCATTGTTATGTGAATTGCAGATGTCGGTGTCTTTAGGCAGTAATTCATTTTTTAACAAACAAGTTACGTGAGATTGTAAAACTCTTTAAATAGATTTATATAAGACTTATCTTCGAGTCTGAAGATCAGTGATGAATGCAGTATTTCCCATGGCTGCACAGCCCTAACTGTGACCTACATATTGTGCCACACTCAGGGCAAGCATAACCATTGTCCGCAGGTGGTCGAAAACCAGAAAAGTTCTCATAAACTACATCATGTTGCTCAATATTACTGGGCATTTTTATGATGCCAATTAAGGTCTTAACATGACATTTTTGTTTTCGAAATACTGTTCAGTTTCGATTAAGACATCATCTTATGACCTGTACATTCTAAGCGGCTATTACTATTAAACAGTTCACCTAGGCATAAGAAAATGACAAAAAACACAAACAAAACAAACGGAGAGAATCTTTATGTACCAAACAACAACCAGTTTTGAGGCTTGGTTGAGATGCTTGACAAAATTGACCTAACCATATAAGACCTTCGACGAATTAAAACGCCGAGGCTCATGTCCAGTACTTCAGATATAGGATTCAAAACGAGATTATGGACCTGATGGTTTATTTTCCATCATCCTTGATTGCACGATTGATGTTAACCACAAAGATGCCGTTTACATAGCATTTTGTGGAGTTATTAGATTCAGAAGTTTAGCTGGAGAAAATTTCCAGTTTAAATTATTCTATTTGAATGATAGCTTTAACGTTTTTCTTAATTAACATTTACATATCAAATATTAACATATGTTGTTATAAGAGACTTTAATCTAAAAGACGTATTATCCATTTTGTTTAACAAATCATGAACGTTTATGCACTCAAGATCTAAGTAAACTAGATACCCTTCGATTTCAGCAGAAGAGTAAGAATTTTAAAATAGAAAATGGGATTCCCAAACTTACATTCTTAAGTTAAATCAGACGCATGCTAATTAGGCCTATACTTTGTGTATATTTAGTTTGCTAGCTTTAATTTTCAAGAATTGTTTTATTCGTTTTGTTTCAGTGCACCTTTAGTTTCTTCTTTCCCCCTTTATACTCAGCGCCCCCTTACCGCCCCTTTTTGTGCCCAGCGCCCCCCTACCGCCCCTTTGGCTCCCAGCGCCCCCCAAAATCTCGAAAACGCCCCCAAGGGGGCGATATCGCCCCCGTTGAAGAACACTGATCTACTTGATACTACGTTTACCTTCTCTAATCATCTACTTGATACTACGTTTACCTTCTCTAATCATCTACTTGATACAATGTTTACCTTCTCTAATCATCTACTTGATACTACGTTTACCTTCTCTAATCATCTACTTGATACTACGTTTACCTTCTCTAATCATCTACTATCCATCTTTACGTAGCAGCTCCCAACGTTCCGATTTGTATCCACTCTCTATCCCGACAACCAGGTGCTTCCAGGACATCACGAAAAATAAAATACAATCTCATGTCCAGAGCTCCTTTGAGGGAATCGTGTCAGCCTGGCTCTGAATGTTATCATGGTGGAAATCTGCGAAGGCTTTAAGGCTTCTTCCCTGGTTTGTTGAAAAATAAAGAAATATTTCTTTAAAGAAAATAAAGTTTAATCTTTCATTCAAGTCAACTCATTCGACTCTATTTATAAGAATCAACTTTCATCACTATAGAGCAGTGATGCCCAAACTACGGCCCGCGGGCCAGATCCGGCCCGCGACGGTGCTCTATCCGGCCCGCCGAAGCGTTGGCAAAAGTGTAGAAAATCCACTCTCATAAAAATAAGTTTGAAAAATAGTATCTTTCTCTACGTTAGGGTAAATGGATTGGTATTGATAATAAGCCACCATATTTTGTTTTATTAACATATAGTGTCTCTTTTGAAGGACATTAAAAGCTTTACGAAATCAAACACTTAAATAAATCGGGATTTTTGGTTTGAAGCGCGATTGCTAGATTTCCTTAGAAAGGAGAGTCGATGAGAATATTTACCAAAAAGAACCATTTTCAGACCGCAAATGCATAAAAAGTGTTTTTTAGCACAGAGGAAGAACTTTGTTCTGAAAAAAATATTCCTGTTGACGTTGTCAACCTTTCTCTTGACAATACAAGACGAGATAAAGATTTGGGTAGATATCTCCATACATTCAAATTTAACAGACAAACAAGATTTCGAAATTTCTTCTATTGCCGCCGACGAATGTACAAACTTATCTGATACCGTTCAAAATCTTGGTATTAATTCGCGGTAAAAGCAACAGTTTTGAAATCAAAGAAGTTAATAGTTATGAGGGGCATGCGTGGGATCACCACTCGCAAAGTTCAAAGTTCTTTTAAAGAAGTTTCAATCGTTACAGAGGATCTTTCTCTATCTTGGGAGAAATTAGTTGGAGTGACTACTGAAGGTGCCACAAGTATGGTTGACAGCAAGAGGTATTAGAAAAGTTGTTTAGTCAAATGGAACCGAGCCTCTGTGACTTCATTCACCAACAAAATCTATGTGGCAAGGTGTCAGTCTGAACCATTTGATGATGATCGTGTTCAGATTGAACAAAGTTCGCGGTTTCAAAATTCCATCTGCGCCAATGTTTCAAGTACCCAGACAGAGCTAGAACTGGTACTGGTTGACTTACGAAGCTAAACATTGACAAAGCTTGACAAATTTCCATTGATTCAGATAATGGATTTCTATGCTGAGATGCTTGTAGAAACATTTCTAAATCTCCGAAAACAAGCGCTAACGATAATAACAGTAATTACTTATTTGTGACAACAAACCTTTTCAGTGATGAATCAGGTGAAACACATTTTACGTAATCGTCTTACGGACAAACATCTAGAATTCTAGATTCAGGCTCTAACTGGGCGTCTAATCTATGCAGCTAGATATTTAAAAGCTGGTTTATGATAAACTTTCATGAATCAATGTAAGTAATAGATTTAATAGTTTCTAATAAAAATGGTTTTTTATTTTATTTTAATTTTATGTGGCCCGCGACACGACTTTCAACAATTAAAATGGCCCGCCGACCGAATGAGGTTGAGCATCACTGCTATAGAGTAATATAGACCCAGATTTTTTTAAATAACTAGCACGGCATGGAACGCTCGAATAGAAAGACCTCTGGTCTCGTTAGTAGAGGTTAGTACTGTACCATAGTTATATAACTACGCAATGAACATTTCGTCTAGTTCTAGTAATACATATTACATTTAATCCTTTATGAGTGTTATCGAACTTATAAATGTTAAGGTTATCTGTTTCTTTGGACATCGTTTAAAGAGCAGGGTGTCATGTGGCCAGCACAACGACAAAACACCTTTACTTTCCCCAACTAAAGTCAGGTACAGATTAGAGTTGGGTGGACTCAGGGGCGCTCTTGAAATCCTGAATTTCAAAATTCCAGTCTTCACCGCGATTCGAACCCAATAACCCAGGTTCGGAATCCAAGCGTTTAAAAACTCAACCACCGCGCCATTATTTAGTGGATAAGCCAATTATAACTAAGGGTAGTTATCATTCAAAAAATATTCCTTATTATATATTTTGCATACTATCTACAGGATGTCAGGCACAATGCAAACACTAGCAGCAAAAACAATTTACAACTGTAATCGTTCTAGAAATTTTTCTAGAGAAATTATTTTAATAGTTCTATAGAAGGCCTGTCGTTTTTAGTCAAAGTAAGACATGATTCTCCATTTCCTAATACAATACTTACGAAAGTTTAATCATTTACGTATTAATTTTTCCCTTTTGAAATAACTGTGTTATTGTTGTATATTCATATGTAGCTTATGCGCATCTTTCACCAGATTGTCTGCACTCCATCACTAACGTACGATGGATACCCCGAAGCTCTTGCAAATTTCGGTATGGTCAGTATCGTGGGACAGTTTATAGTTTCACAGCCACGCTAGGAAGGGCACGTATCCCGTATGCGGGACGACCATATGCCAAAGGTAATATTTTTTGGTGAGTTGAAAAGTGGTGGGCGTTACGGTGATGGGCATTTCTGTAAGACCTAGCAGAGCTTAAGTCATTGAGGCATGTCTAGACCTTGAGACACACGTAGGGTGTAACCACTTTCTTTTTTAACATAACGTCCGTATTTCTTTAGATAAAATGAGACTAAGACTGATTTATTGATCCTAATTGAAAACGTATGTTACTAGCTTTTGTTTATCATGAAAGGGGTAGCATTGTGTAAAACCAGACACAAACCACACACACACACACAAAAACGACCAAGAGATAATTGATTGATTAAGCTCGTAGAAGCTCCACTCCATCTGCCTAAACAAATGTTGTCCCGGAGAGGTCCGAGCTGATGTCATTTGTTACATCCCTATTTGCGATGGTTCGTACGATCCAAGACTGTTTGGTTAGAGGCGAGGTGGAAGGCCGAGAACACCGGTTAACTTCCCATATTCCTTCTCGCTACCCCATGAATGGTGGGGGGTGTCAGCCATAGAACGGCCAGATGAGGAATTATGTTAGTTACAAAACTCTTGTCGTAAGGAACAGGAGTCCCCCTCCCTAACCTGTGAGATTCTTTGACATTTTGATGGAGCGGGTGGCGGTTGTGTTTTCATGTGTTTCTACATCATGCATGACCTA
Source organism: Biomphalaria straminea (assembly GCA_021533235.1). Taxonomy (NCBI): domain Eukaryota; kingdom Metazoa; phylum Mollusca; class Gastropoda; family Planorbidae; genus Biomphalaria; species Biomphalaria straminea. Next base: position 5,991 of record JADKLZ010042442.1, read on the forward strand.
CAAAAAATGTCCGTCGAATCAAAGTGATTACCATGGGTGGTATGTAAACAATATCAATAGACAGCTAGGGGAAAAATACATTAGGTGTATCAATTAGTTCAAAATTAGTTTAGATCATTCATGCAATTAAATTTGTATTAGATTATAGACTAACAATTATAAATATGTGCGATTAGAACTATTTTTACCTATTCTTTTTGTTTAAACCAATCTCATGCTATTAGCTTTCTCTATACGCCATGATCCTATCACTTGTCTGGACCCGTTCAGAAACACGGGGTGAAGTATTTGCTTCAATGTTCTCGTGTTCGCACTAAACAAAAATAAACGTGTTCACCCAGGGCTTACGCCTATTCAGGGGGACTAATTCAACTTATACCACCATATATGTCAAGTACGATTTCTTTCCTTTGTTATAATTAATAAACAAAATAATTAATTACCAATGGTCAATAATCATTTTTTATGCTTGCGTTGTCAGTTAAAAGAAATAATTGTGAAATATTTCAGCATGATCCGAAATTAGGTGTGGGAAAAATAACGTGTACAAACTTTTTACCAGACAGACATGTTATCTGATAAGCTTTGTTAAAGGGCTTCAGTGTAACATGCTTAATCAGGAACATTCTAGTTGTAACGTTGTTTTAGTAACCATCAAGATGTGAATATTTTCTTAGTCAACTGAGGAGTCGTATGTCAGGGCCCTTGTTTTTCAATTGAAAAATTAATCTATGAGATGGACCGGAGCTCTTGACAGACTCACATCAACAACAGGGGCCCCAAACTCTTCGCTAAACACCTAAACATTCAATATCATCGGGCTATTGATAAGCCACTAGGTTGGCTGAACCAAGCATTAGTTATGTCTCTAGCTACAGTTAGACTCAATGAAGCCCTAAGCTAGCTCCCATTCACATTGGTACAACACCACAAACTGTCAGAAAACTACTACACATAACTTTGTGATTCTCAAACTTCACTACCATCGAGTGGGAGTCAGGACAGCTGAGTGATAACGTACCCAAAGAATCTCGGCAAGACTCTGGGGGGAGAGGGAGCAAAACTTCCTGAAGCTCTAAGTTTTAGGTTTGTTAGTAAGTTCCAAGATGGCGGATGTTTTGTTGATATTGTCACGTGTTCACTGTGTGTTATGTTTAGATATGACGTAGCTTCTGCACGTTATATGAATGTATCCATTTTTTAATCGAAAAATCATGAAAACATGACGCGTGTTTGCAACAATCAGTTGACACCTGTTGGATCAAGGTATTAAAGCATATCACATAAAATGCTTGAGTGTAGTGTTCTGAGTATCCTATTGCTTGATTTGTGATTGGCAATCTATGCTATTTGTCTAAGGGTTTTGTTTGTTTTAATATGCTTGGATTGTGTAGCATAGTTTTATAGTTTTAACAGTAATTAGACTCTTTTCTTGATAGCCATAGCAAAAAAAAAACAAAAAACATGTGGTTCTTATTATGTCCCTGCTTTAAAAGACCTTTGATATCGCGCTATGCCTTTGACAAGACACTCCTTAGAAAATCGATTACAAAGCTATCCAAGACATCATACTTTGCCTGGCCAGTTTGTTGACAGCAGTATTTCTGCTATACGTTATGGTGTAAATATTGAGATTCAATGCTTAGGTCCAGTACAAGTATATGGCGGGTCCAGAACTTTTTTTTTGTAATTTCACCACAAAATACTTCATCATTCCACTTAGTATTGATAAACATGACATACTACTTATGTTTCTTTTTACTCCTAAATATTTAGCGGGAACAGCCGCTATTAGTTTTGTGTGGTCTGTCTGTCCGTCCGTCCGTTCCATTTAGTTCTCGTAAACTAGAAAAGATATTGAAAATTCAACAGCATGATATTTTAGTCCTTTCAAAGTTGAATGCAACGGCTACTTTTTTTCTTTTTTTTTTATAGCGAAAAAAATTATTTTTTCAAATCAACTATGTAAGCGGTTGTCGTTTTTTTTAAATAATAAAAATAATCCATTTTTACAACTGTTAACTATTCATAGTAAAAAAATGTATTAGTGACTACTTGGTAAAGAGACCATTGCTTTGCCATATTTTTAATACATTGATGCAAACGATTTTAGATTTTTGTTTATTTTTTTTTACCATTGTACTGCTAAATTATATAAGTAATGTCATATTATTACCTACTTTAAAAAATGTTCAAATCAATCTAGCATTCATATAAGTGAAATATAAATATAGAACAAAAGTTAATAAGTGGTGTCACATATTATTCGCGTGAATTGCTATGGAAACATACACCATAATAAAGAGAAAAGTTGTTGTTTTTTAGGGAAAAGTTTTATTTGTTGATGCTTTGAGTGAGGAGGCCATTTACAAACAATTTGATCAATTAGATAATTATTCATGAACACCAGTCAGGCCACTTTCACATTTAACTTCACCTTCACCTATGCCATGATCTATTGGATCGTTGCGGCACCACACAACAGTCTTTCTCCATTCCTCTCCGTTCTTTGCCTTTGAAAGAATTGCATTCACTGGCAGGCCTGTTCATTCTTTTATGTTGTCTTCCCATCACTTTCAGTCTTGCTCTTCGTCTTCTTCCTGGTACTGTTCCCTGAAGGAAGGTCTTTGCTTGTCCTGCGGAGTCGGTGATGTGGCCATAGAGTTTGAGTTTACGTTGGATGGCTGCCTGGTTGAGCGGTTTGAACGCTGGACTGACGTTTGGATTTATCGATGTTTCCGGGTTCAAACCCTGCCCGCTCCCATCCCTCGTCGTCCAGCGGGAGGTTTGGACTAGGAAGTAACTATCTTCAACTCTGAAGGAACACCCGAAACATGTAAAACATTTTTTTTTACGTTTTTTTTTTATAGTGGTTAGCAGATCATCGTGTTGGTCTATTTGAATACGTTTATCGTTTTGTCTCTTATTATAACAATGGGAAAGGCTTCTGTTAGTATGTATGGGAGATTGACACTGACAGCATCCAAATGTAAAGCAAAAAAAAAAAAAGTTAAAAGTAAAGTTCTCTTTTCAGACTTTTTGAACTATAAGGCATCTGTTTTCTTTGGCCATCGGTTAACGAGCAGCGTGTCATGTGGCCAGCACAAAGACCAACCACCAACGACCAACCACCTTTACTTTCCACAACTAAAGTCAGGAATCCATAGAGTTGTGTGGACTCAAGGGCGCCTTAAAAATCCAAAAATTCAAAACTCTTCACCGAGATTCGAACCCAGGACTCCAAGTTCTGAAGCAATGAGCTTAACCACTCAGCATTGCACCCTAAATATAAACTTCTTCTTTCAGACCTTGCGATCTATAGGGAAGATGATATTAGGGTCAACTATTTTCGTTCGCCAACTATTGACAATCAGGGTGTCATGTGGCCAGCACCATGACCAACCACCTTTACTCTCAACTAAAGCCAGGTATCCATTAGAGTTGGATGGTCTCATCAAAGGAAGGCTAATTATACATATTAAGAGACTCGAAATCCATATCTTCTTATCATTATTGTGTATGAATTGAATAAGGATATACAAAGACAACTGGGGCCGTACGTCCACAAACATGCACTTACTCGACGGTTGAGTCCAAAGGTATCCCGCATTCTCCACTGTTTTTCTAAGCATGCTGATTTCAAAGGGCCGCCTACCGCCCGTCAATCAACCATACGCCTGGAACCTGATCGCATGGTGCTGCGTGTTCTAAAGCCCAGTCGCATCAGTTTATTGCTGGTGGGGTGGTCTGAATGTAAAACCATTTAACCTGACATTCTAGACATCGGCCCCACAGAAGACAGCGTTGCTCAGTAGGAAACCATTTACATATAGTTGGTGTAATCTTTCGAGTGTTTTTCAAGTTATAACTTAAGTTGTTGTTATTTAACTATCGTATGTTTTGTTACTGCTTTTTATATTACTAGTAAGACACTGTTAAAGGTTATTAAACACAGATACAATATTATTTTTTATAAGTTTTTTCTTCATAAATTTATAATTAATTAATTACTGATAGTAGTGCTATCCTATCCCATCCAAATATTTTGTGGAGAATGTATTTATAAACCTTAAGCATTCATTGATTTTGTTCTTTTTTTTTCCACAATAAATTTCTTGCTTATTTCACTTCCGTAAATACAAATTTCTACACAATAATAATTCTTTGTATATATAATTTATCTAAACTAAAGTTAAGTAATTTCTTTTTTAATTAAAATATAAAAAAAATTATTAAATTATTTTTATTAAGTAAGGAGATATCTAAGAGTTTGTAAATAAAATCTGGTTTACAATTTTGAAAACTTTGCCGTCACAATATTATTGAATTTGTGCATAGAAATTACGCCCCTAATGGATACTTGAGTTTGGTTTGCGGAAAGTAAAGGCGGTTGATGTCAGGAGTTTCTGAATAATTAGTTTTATTATCAAGCAGAAATTTTTGAATAATTAGTTTTATTATCCATCAACAATTCGGAAAACTGTTTTTTTAACCATTGATTGTTTTTTTTTTATAATTAATTTAATTATCCATAACAAATGTTCTGATAATTAGCATTTATATCTATAATGATTTTAAAAATACAACTTTTTTATGTAAATGAATTTTAAAAAATAATTTAATTTAATTCATTTTACAATCACAGGTAATAGTTTCATATGCAATGGTATCAGAAGGAAATCGAGTGAAAGCGGTTTTTATGTTGATGTTTATATCAACAGTCACTAATATCTACCAAGTTTTTAATAATATCATCTAAATGACAACATACGCTGATCATACTTATATGATATGAAATGTAGTTTTCTATTACTTGATTGAATCCAACATATAAAATGAGGAAGTTAAGATTAAACTATGTTGTACTCTTATAAGCATATAAATAAATTTTACTTACTCACTTGATAATGACGTCATCATTCAATCATCTGTTTTTATTACACAGTGTTAATTTTTTATTTCGAGAGGAAGATGGGTTATAATTTGTACAATACCTGTTTAACTCGTTTCTTTGTGGAACCCGGAACCTGGTTACAGATCTCGAAAACGTCTCTAACGATTTGTATACAAATCTAACAGTTGATGTACATCGCTGAGAAAAAAATTACTCGCGCGTTGGGAAGCTCTAGTTTGACAGTTGTCATTTTCCACAGTAAAAAAGAAATACATTAAAGTTTGGCTACAGATTTAGCTTCAATCGATTATACGTCCTACGGTATTTCTGCATTTTAGGCATGTTATTCCTTCAAGAGTTTGATAAATTAATGTTCATTCAGTGCATTGTCTTCTTAAGTGTAGATCTCAATGGCTATCATTAGAATGTTATACAGTAGGAGAAAATGGAGGGGGGAGAGAAAGGAATGGGTGAATATCAGAGTAATCGCTTTTTAAAAGCGTTTATAGTCAAAACAAAAAAGAAAAAGCCTACATTCTGAACACTCAGTGAGGTGATAGTGAAAATATAGGATTGTATGTTTCAAACTTACTTTAATTCGGCGACCTATAAAGGGACTAATTCAGCTTAAACCACCACGTATGTCAAGTTCAATTTCTTTCCATTGTTCGATAACAAAACTAAATAATTAGTTACGAATAGTTAATTAACTAACTGGTTAATGTTACATTGATTCTTGTTTTGTCTAGTAGAAGAAATAATTGTGCAAAATTTCAGCTTAATCCGAGATTGGGTGTCGGAAAATTAACGTGTACACACCTTTTACAGGTTTTTTGTTTTAATTCACAGAAGACATTTGATAAAATGGAAAATAAACTGCATGTTGTGTTCATGGTTTGTGTCCATGCTACGCACGCCCTATATCCTTACGGAGTTTCATTTGGCGATACGACACTCACTGGAGCAATCAGTGATAGGATCGAACTCCCCTTTCCTTTAACTTTCTATGGAAGTAAACAAGACTCGTACAAAGTAAGTACACATCATGGCTACATTAGATTTGAT
>JADKLZ010042446.1:0-11963 GCA_021533235.1 Biomphalaria straminea
TAATCATCTACTTGATACTACGTTTACCTTCTCTAATCATCTACTTGGTACTACGTTTACCTTCTCTAATCATCTACTTGATACTACGTTTACCTTCTGTAATCATCTACTTGATACTACGTTTACCTTCTCTAATCATCTACTTCAGTGGTCTTCAACCTTTTTTGGCCTACCGCCCCCTTTTCGTATTTTTTTCAATAAAAAATTCCGCTAGCGCCCCCCTCTAAGAAAAACACGTGAATCTTGAGAAGGCAAATAAGAACAAAATATCATCAATTTATTAATTTTTATGCAATCAATAACACGTATCCTGCACGGGAGACGACCGCATGCCAAAGGCGATCTTCTTTGGCAAGCTTAGAGTAGGAGGAGTTACAGAGGTGCCCACCTCGTTAGCGCAATAAAGATCCACTCAGGCACCATTTAACCCTCACTGGCATAGAGGAAAGTACCTAACAGCCTTCCCTAGCAGCAGATGTCCTCTGAAAGAGGCAGCTGGAGAGTTGTCACAACATCTGCGGGACAAACATTTGAGACTCAAAGAAACGTCATTATTGAAGACAGGTGCAAAAGATGGAAAGAAAACCTAAATTGACCGCTAGCAGACGAAATTCGAAATATTATGCAAGTCGCAACTAGGTTTGCGTAGTTATGTGAAACACTGCACTTAGCCTTAATCTTCGGAATCGAAGGCATTGCCAATATTATCATTATAACAAAATTATGTCAAATAATTTGCAGTGATTACACACAAGAATTAATGTCATTGTCATGACATTCTTTCAAATCCTAAGAATAGTCTCCTTTTAAATTGTTGAATATTAGGGCCTACTATTTTTCGGTTTAATTGTAAATGTGTATATTTTAAATTAAACATTATTATTGCTGACCTTACTACTTACTACAAAGTGAAATTAAGCTAATAGGAACCCCGTGCCTCCTGCAGTCTGACAATATTAGAAATTTCAAGCTTTAAATTAGTCAAAGCAAGGCGAAGGTCTCATCTAGTGGCTATATCCAGCCTATTTCTTTGCTTATTCATTAAGTTTGTTATGCACTAAATCTGGGTTAACCATGTATGTTGATGGAAAAGCTAAAACATAATTCCATTTTCGACCAAAGGTTTGGGATTTTACTGAAACATTCAAATGCAGCCACATCTCTGTTGTGCCTCCTATGTTAGTATTCTTTTTACTGACGACATAATTTTGTAAACCTATTTTTGAGTTTGAGTTTTGAGGCACACCTGCAACTCAATTTGAACATCGGTAACAGATGTTTAATAATTGTTATTTATATTTATTTTTTTTTAATTTATTTATTTACGTCCTAGAAGCGAATCGTAATTTCTTCTTGGCGCATTGTTATGTGAATTGCAGATGTCGGTGTCTTTAGGCAGTAATTCATTTTTTAACAAACAAGTTACGTGAGATTGTAAAACTCTTTAAATAGATTTATATAAGACTTATCTTCGAGTCTGAAGATCAGTGATGAATGCAGTATTTCCCATGGCTGCACAGCCCTAACTGTGACCTACATATTGTGCCACACTCAGGGCAAGCATAACCATTGTCCGCAGGTGGTCGAAAACCAGAAAAGTTCTCATAAACTACATCATGTTGCTCAATATTACTGGGCATTTTTATGATGCCAATTAAGGTCTTAACATGACATTTTTGTTTTCGAAATACTGTTCAGTTTCGATTAAGACATCATCTTATGACCTGTACATTCTAAGCGGCTATTACTATTAAACAGTTCACCTAGGCATAAGAAAATGACAAAAAACACAAACAAAACAAACGGAGAGAATCTTTATGTACCAAACAACAACCAGTTTTGAGGCTTGGTTGAGATGCTTGACAAAATTGACCTAACCATATAAGACCTTCGACGAATTAAAACGCCGAGGCTCATGTCCAGTACTTCAGATATAGGATTCAAAACGAGATTATGGACCTGATGGTTTATTTTCCATCATCCTTGATTGCACGATTGATGTTAACCACAAAGATGCCGTTTACATAGCATTTTGTGGAGTTATTAGATTCAGAAGTTTAGCTGGAGAAAATTTCCAGTTTAAATTATTCTATTTGAATGATAGCTTTAACGTTTTTCTTAATTAACATTTACATATCAAATATTAACATATGTTGTTATAAGAGACTTTAATCTAAAAGACGTATTATCCATTTTGTTTAACAAATCATGAACGTTTATGCACTCAAGATCTAAGTAAACTAGATACCCTTCGATTTCAGCAGAAGAGTAAGAATTTTAAAATAGAAAATGGGATTCCCAAACTTACATTCTTAAGTTAAATCAGACGCATGCTAATTAGGCCTATACTTTGTGTATATTTAGTTTGCTAGCTTTAATTTTCAAGAATTGTTTTATTCGTTTTGTTTCAGTGCACCTTTAGTTTCTTCTTTCCCCCTTTATACTCAGCGCCCCCTTACCGCCCCTTTTTGTGCCCAGCGCCCCCCTACCGCCCCTTTGGCTCCCAGCGCCCCCCAAAATCTCGAAAACGCCCCCAAGGGGGCGATATCGCCCCCGTTGAAGAACACTGATCTACTTGATACTACGTTTACCTTCTCTAATCATCTACTTGATACTACGTTTACCTTCTCTAATCATCTACTTGATACAATGTTTACCTTCTCTAATCATCTACTTGATACTACGTTTACCTTCTCTAATCATCTACTTGATACTACGTTTACCTTCTCTAATCATCTACTATCCATCTTTACGTAGCAGCTCCCAACGTTCCGATTTGTATCCACTCTCTATCCCGACAACCAGGTGCTTCCAGGACATCACGAAAAATAAAATACAATCTCATGTCCAGAGCTCCTTTGAGGGAATCGTGTCAGCCTGGCTCTGAATGTTATCATGGTGGAAATCTGCGAAGGCTTTAAGGCTTCTTCCCTGGTTTGTTGAAAAATAAAGAAATATTTCTTTAAAGAAAATAAAGTTTAATCTTTCATTCAAGTCAACTCATTCGACTCTATTTATAAGAATCAACTTTCATCACTATAGAGCAGTGATGCCCAAACTACGGCCCGCGGGCCAGATCCGGCCCGCGACGGTGCTCTATCCGGCCCGCCGAAGCGTTGGCAAAAGTGTAGAAAATCCACTCTCATAAAAATAAGTTTGAAAAATAGTATCTTTCTCTACGTTAGGGTAAATGGATTGGTATTGATAATAAGCCACCATATTTTGTTTTATTAACATATAGTGTCTCTTTTGAAGGACATTAAAAGCTTTACGAAATCAAACACTTAAATAAATCGGGATTTTTGGTTTGAAGCGCGATTGCTAGATTTCCTTAGAAAGGAGAGTCGATGAGAATATTTACCAAAAAGAACCATTTTCAGACCGCAAATGCATAAAAAGTGTTTTTTAGCACAGAGGAAGAACTTTGTTCTGAAAAAAATATTCCTGTTGACGTTGTCAACCTTTCTCTTGACAATACAAGACGAGATAAAGATTTGGGTAGATATCTCCATACATTCAAATTTAACAGACAAACAAGATTTCGAAATTTCTTCTATTGCCGCCGACGAATGTACAAACTTATCTGATACCGTTCAAAATCTTGGTATTAATTCGCGGTAAAAGCAACAGTTTTGAAATCAAAGAAGTTAATAGTTATGAGGGGCATGCGTGGGATCACCACTCGCAAAGTTCAAAGTTCTTTTAAAGAAGTTTCAATCGTTACAGAGGATCTTTCTCTATCTTGGGAGAAATTAGTTGGAGTGACTACTGAAGGTGCCACAAGTATGGTTGACAGCAAGAGGTATTAGAAAAGTTGTTTAGTCAAATGGAACCGAGCCTCTGTGACTTCATTCACCAACAAAATCTATGTGGCAAGGTGTCAGTCTGAACCATTTGATGATGATCGTGTTCAGATTGAACAAAGTTCGCGGTTTCAAAATTCCATCTGCGCCAATGTTTCAAGTACCCAGACAGAGCTAGAACTGGTACTGGTTGACTTACGAAGCTAAACATTGACAAAGCTTGACAAATTTCCATTGATTCAGATAATGGATTTCTATGCTGAGATGCTTGTAGAAACATTTCTAAATCTCCGAAAACAAGCGCTAACGATAATAACAGTAATTACTTATTTGTGACAACAAACCTTTTCAGTGATGAATCAGGTGAAACACATTTTACGTAATCGTCTTACGGACAAACATCTAGAATTCTAGATTCAGGCTCTAACTGGGCGTCTAATCTATGCAGCTAGATATTTAAAAGCTGGTTTATGATAAACTTTCATGAATCAATGTAAGTAATAGATTTAATAGTTTCTAATAAAAATGGTTTTTTATTTTATTTTAATTTTATGTGGCCCGCGACACGACTTTCAACAATTAAAATGGCCCGCCGACCGAATGAGGTTGAGCATCACTGCTATAGAGTAATATAGACCCAGATTTTTTTAAATAACTAGCACGGCATGGAACGCTCGAATAGAAAGACCTCTGGTCTCGTTAGTAGAGGTTAGTACTGTACCATAGTTATATAACTACGCAATGAACATTTCGTCTAGTTCTAGTAATACATATTACATTTAATCCTTTATGAGTGTTATCGAACTTATAAATGTTAAGGTTATCTGTTTCTTTGGACATCGTTTAAAGAGCAGGGTGTCATGTGGCCAGCACAACGACAAAACACCTTTACTTTCCCCAACTAAAGTCAGGTACAGATTAGAGTTGGGTGGACTCAGGGGCGCTCTTGAAATCCTGAATTTCAAAATTCCAGTCTTCACCGCGATTCGAACCCAATAACCCAGGTTCGGAATCCAAGCGTTTAAAAACTCAACCACCGCGCCATTATTTAGTGGATAAGCCAATTATAACTAAGGGTAGTTATCATTCAAAAAATATTCCTTATTATATATTTTGCATACTATCTACAGGATGTCAGGCACAATGCAAACACTAGCAGCAAAAACAATTTACAACTGTAATCGTTCTAGAAATTTTTCTAGAGAAATTATTTTAATAGTTCTATAGAAGGCCTGTCGTTTTTAGTCAAAGTAAGACATGATTCTCCATTTCCTAATACAATACTTACGAAAGTTTAATCATTTACGTATTAATTTTTCCCTTTTGAAATAACTGTGTTATTGTTGTATATTCATATGTAGCTTATGCGCATCTTTCACCAGATTGTCTGCACTCCATCACTAACGTACGATGGATACCCCGAAGCTCTTGCAAATTTCGGTATGGTCAGTATCGTGGGACAGTTTATAGTTTCACAGCCACGCTAGGAAGGGCACGTATCCCGTATGCGGGACGACCATATGCCAAAGGTAATATTTTTTGGTGAGTTGAAAAGTGGTGGGCGTTACGGTGATGGGCATTTCTGTAAGACCTAGCAGAGCTTAAGTCATTGAGGCATGTCTAGACCTTGAGACACACGTAGGGTGTAACCACTTTCTTTTTTAACATAACGTCCGTATTTCTTTAGATAAAATGAGACTAAGACTGATTTATTGATCCTAATTGAAAACGTATGTTACTAGCTTTTGTTTATCATGAAAGGGGTAGCATTGTGTAAAACCAGACACAAACCACACACACACACACAAAAACGACCAAGAGATAATTGATTGATTAAGCTCGTAGAAGCTCCACTCCATCTGCCTAAACAAATGTTGTCCCGGAGAGGTCCGAGCTGATGTCATTTGTTACATCCCTATTTGCGATGGTTCGTACGATCCAAGACTGTTTGGTTAGAGGCGAGGTGGAAGGCCGAGAACACCGGTTAACTTCCCATATTCCTTCTCGCTACCCCATGAATGGTGGGGGGTGTCAGCCATAGAACGGCCAGATGAGGAATTATGTTAGTTACAAAACTCTTGTCGTAAGGAACAGGAGTCCCCCTCCCTAACCTGTGAGATTCTTTGACATTTTGATGGAGCGGGTGGCGGTTGTGTTTTCATGTGTTTCTACATCATGCATGACCTACAAAAAATGTCCGTCGAATCAAAGTGATTACCATGGGTGGTATGTAAACAATATCAATAGACAGCTAGGGGAAAAATACATTAGGTGTATCAATTAGTTCAAAATTAGTTTAGATCATTCATGCAATTAAATTTGTATTAGATTATAGACTAACAATTATAAATATGTGCGATTAGAACTATTTTTACCTATTCTTTTTGTTTAAACCAATCTCATGCTATTAGCTTTCTCTATACGCCATGATCCTATCACTTGTCTGGACCCGTTCAGAAACACGGGGTGAAGTATTTGCTTCAATGTTCTCGTGTTCGCACTAAACAAAAATAAACGTGTTCACCCAGGGCTTACGCCTATTCAGGGGGACTAATTCAACTTATACCACCATATATGTCAAGTACGATTTCTTTCCTTTGTTATAATTAATAAACAAAATAATTAATTACCAATGGTCAATAATCATTTTTTATGCTTGCGTTGTCAGTTAAAAGAAATAATTGTGAAATATTTCAGCATGATCCGAAATTAGGTGTGGGAAAAATAACGTGTACAAACTTTTTACCAGACAGACATGTTATCTGATAAGCTTTGTTAAAGGGCTTCAGTGTAACATGCTTAATCAGGAACATTCTAGTTGTAACGTTGTTTTAGTAACCATCAAGATGTGAATATTTTCTTAGTCAACTGAGGAGTCGTATGTCAGGGCCCTTGTTTTTCAATTGAAAAATTAATCTATGAGATGGACCGGAGCTCTTGACAGACTCACATCAACAACAGGGGCCCCAAACTCTTCGCTAAACACCTAAACATTCAATATCATCGGGCTATTGATAAGCCACTAGGTTGGCTGAACCAAGCATTAGTTATGTCTCTAGCTACAGTTAGACTCAATGAAGCCCTAAGCTAGCTCCCATTCACATTGGTACAACACCACAAACTGTCAGAAAACTACTACACATAACTTTGTGATTCTCAAACTTCACTACCATCGAGTGGGAGTCAGGACAGCTGAGTGATAACGTACCCAAAGAATCTCGGCAAGACTCTGGGGGGAGAGGGAGCAAAACTTCCTGAAGCTCTAAGTTTTAGGTTTGTTAGTAAGTTCCAAGATGGCGGATGTTTTGTTGATATTGTCACGTGTTCACTGTGTGTTATGTTTAGATATGACGTAGCTTCTGCACGTTATATGAATGTATCCATTTTTTAATCGAAAAATCATGAAAACATGACGCGTGTTTGCAACAATCAGTTGACACCTGTTGGATCAAGGTATTAAAGCATATCACATAAAATGCTTGAGTGTAGTGTTCTGAGTATCCTATTGCTTGATTTGTGATTGGCAATCTATGCTATTTGTCTAAGGGTTTTGTTTGTTTTAATATGCTTGGATTGTGTAGCATAGTTTTATAGTTTTAACAGTAATTAGACTCTTTTCTTGATAGCCATAGCAAAAAAAAAACAAAAAACATGTGGTTCTTATTATGTCCCTGCTTTAAAAGACCTTTGATATCGCGCTATGCCTTTGACAAGACACTCCTTAGAAAATCGATTACAAAGCTATCCAAGACATCATACTTTGCCTGGCCAGTTTGTTGACAGCAGTATTTCTGCTATACGTTATGGTGTAAATATTGAGATTCAATGCTTAGGTCCAGTACAAGTATATGGCGGGTCCAGAACTTTTTTTTTGTAATTTCACCACAAAATACTTCATCATTCCACTTAGTATTGATAAACATGACATACTACTTATGTTTCTTTTTACTCCTAAATATTTAGCGGGAACAGCCGCTATTAGTTTTGTGTGGTCTGTCTGTCCGTCCGTCCGTTCCATTTAGTTCTCGTAAACTAGAAAAGATATTGAAAATTCAACAGCATGATATTTTAGTCCTTTCAAAGTTGAATGCAACGGCTACTTTTTTTCTTTTTTTTTTATAGCGAAAAAAATTATTTTTTCAAATCAACTATGTAAGCGGTTGTCGTTTTTTTTAAATAATAAAAATAATCCATTTTTACAACTGTTAACTATTCATAGTAAAAAAATGTATTAGTGACTACTTGGTAAAGAGACCATTGCTTTGCCATATTTTTAATACATTGATGCAAACGATTTTAGATTTTTGTTTATTTTTTTTTACCATTGTACTGCTAAATTATATAAGTAATGTCATATTATTACCTACTTTAAAAAATGTTCAAATCAATCTAGCATTCATATAAGTGAAATATAAATATAGAACAAAAGTTAATAAGTGGTGTCACATATTATTCGCGTGAATTGCTATGGAAACATACACCATAATAAAGAGAAAAGTTGTTGTTTTTTAGGGAAAAGTTTTATTTGTTGATGCTTTGAGTGAGGAGGCCATTTACAAACAATTTGATCAATTAGATAATTATTCATGAACACCAGTCAGGCCACTTTCACATTTAACTTCACCTTCACCTATGCCATGATCTATTGGATCGTTGCGGCACCACACAACAGTCTTTCTCCATTCCTCTCCGTTCTTTGCCTTTGAAAGAATTGCATTCACTGGCAGGCCTGTTCATTCTTTTATGTTGTCTTCCCATCACTTTCAGTCTTGCTCTTCGTCTTCTTCCTGGTACTGTTCCCTGAAGGAAGGTCTTTGCTTGTCCTGCGGAGTCGGTGATGTGGCCATAGAGTTTGAGTTTACGTTGGATGGCTGCCTGGTTGAGCGGTTTGAACGCTGGACTGACGTTTGGATTTATCGATGTTTCCGGGTTCAAACCCTGCCCGCTCCCATCCCTCGTCGTCCAGCGGGAGGTTTGGACTAGGAAGTAACTATCTTCAACTCTGAAGGAACACCCGAAACATGTAAAACATTTTTTTTTACGTTTTTTTTTTATAGTGGTTAGCAGATCATCGTGTTGGTCTATTTGAATACGTTTATCGTTTTGTCTCTTATTATAACAATGGGAAAGGCTTCTGTTAGTATGTATGGGAGATTGACACTGACAGCATCCAAATGTAAAGCAAAAAAAAAAAAAGTTAAAAGTAAAGTTCTCTTTTCAGACTTTTTGAACTATAAGGCATCTGTTTTCTTTGGCCATCGGTTAACGAGCAGCGTGTCATGTGGCCAGCACAAAGACCAACCACCAACGACCAACCACCTTTACTTTCCACAACTAAAGTCAGGAATCCATAGAGTTGTGTGGACTCAAGGGCGCCTTAAAAATCCAAAAATTCAAAACTCTTCACCGAGATTCGAACCCAGGACTCCAAGTTCTGAAGCAATGAGCTTAACCACTCAGCATTGCACCCTAAATATAAACTTCTTCTTTCAGACCTTGCGATCTATAGGGAAGATGATATTAGGGTCAACTATTTTCGTTCGCCAACTATTGACAATCAGGGTGTCATGTGGCCAGCACCATGACCAACCACCTTTACTCTCAACTAAAGCCAGGTATCCATTAGAGTTGGATGGTCTCATCAAAGGAAGGCTAATTATACATATTAAGAGACTCGAAATCCATATCTTCTTATCATTATTGTGTATGAATTGAATAAGGATATACAAAGACAACTGGGGCCGTACGTCCACAAACATGCACTTACTCGACGGTTGAGTCCAAAGGTATCCCGCATTCTCCACTGTTTTTCTAAGCATGCTGATTTCAAAGGGCCGCCTACCGCCCGTCAATCAACCATACGCCTGGAACCTGATCGCATGGTGCTGCGTGTTCTAAAGCCCAGTCGCATCAGTTTATTGCTGGTGGGGTGGTCTGAATGTAAAACCATTTAACCTGACATTCTAGACATCGGCCCCACAGAAGACAGCGTTGCTCAGTAGGAAACCATTTACATATAGTTGGTGTAATCTTTCGAGTGTTTTTCAAGTTATAACTTAAGTTGTTGTTATTTAACTATCGTATGTTTTGTTACTGCTTTTTATATTACTAGTAAGACACTGTTAAAGGTTATTAAACACAGATACAATATTATTTTTTATAAGTTTTTTCTTCATAAATTTATAATTAATTAATTACTGATAGTAGTGCTATCCTATCCCATCCAAATATTTTGTGGAGAATGTATTTATAAACCTTAAGCATTCATTGATTTTGTTCTTTTTTTTTCCACAATAAATTTCTTGCTTATTTCACTTCCGTAAATACAAATTTCTACACAATAATAATTCTTTGTATATATAATTTATCTAAACTAAAGTTAAGTAATTTCTTTTTTAATTAAAATATAAAAAAAATTATTAAATTATTTTTATTAAGTAAGGAGATATCTAAGAGTTTGTAAATAAAATCTGGTTTACAATTTTGAAAACTTTGCCGTCACAATATTATTGAATTTGTGCATAGAAATTACGCCCCTAATGGATACTTGAGTTTGGTTTGCGGAAAGTAAAGGCGGTTGATGTCAGGAGTTTCTGAATAATTAGTTTTATTATCAAGCAGAAATTTTTGAATAATTAGTTTTATTATCCATCAACAATTCGGAAAACTGTTTTTTTAACCATTGATTGTTTTTTTTTTATAATTAATTTAATTATCCATAACAAATGTTCTGATAATTAGCATTTATATCTATAATGATTTTAAAAATACAACTTTTTTATGTAAATGAATTTTAAAAAATAATTTAATTTAATTCATTTTATAATCACAGGTAATAGTTTCATATGCAATGGTATCAGAAGGAAATCGAGTGAAAGCGGTTTTTATGTTGATACTTATATGAACAGTCACTAATATCTACCTAGTTTTTAATGATATTATCTGAATGACAGCATATGCTGATCATACTTATATGATACGAAATGTAGTTTTGTATTACTTGATTGAATCCAACATATAAAATGAGGAAGTTAAGATTAAAATATGTTGTACTCTTATAAGCATATAAATAAATTTTACTTACTCACTTGATAATGACGTCATCATTCAATCATCTGTTTTTATTACACAGTGTTAATTTTTTATTTCGAGAGGAAGATGGGTTATAATTTGTACAATACCTGTTTAACTCGTTTCTTTGTGGAACCCGGAACCTGGATACGGATCTCGAAAACGTCTCTAACGATTTGTATACAAATCTAACAGTTGATGTACATCGCTGAGAAAAAAATTACTCGCGCGTTGGGAAGCACTAGTTTGACAGTTGTCATTTTCCACAGTAAAAAAGAAGTACATTAAAGTTTGGCTAAAGATTTAGCTTCAATCGACTATACGTCATAGGGTATTTCTGCATTGCAGGCATGTTATTCCTTCAAGAGTTTGATAAATTAATGTTCATTCAGTGCATTATCTTCTTTAAGTGTAGATCTAAATGGCTATCATTAATTAGAATGTTATACAGTCTTGACCAGTAGGAGAAAATGGAGGGGGGAGAGAAAGGAAAAGATATCTGGGTGAATATCAGAGTAATCGCTTTTTAAAAGCGTTTATAGTCAAAACAAAAAAGAAAAAGCCTACATTCTGAACACTCTGTTAGTGAGGTGATTGTGAAAATATAGGATTGCATGTTTGAAACTTACTTTAATTCGGGACTAATTCAGCTTAAACCACCACGTATGTCAAGTTCAATTTCTTTCCATTGTTCGATAACAAAACAAAATAATTAGTTACCAATAGTTAATTAACTAAATGATTAATTTTACATTGATTCTTGTTTTGTCTAGTAGAAGAAATAATTGTGCACAATTTCAGCTTAATCCGAGATTGGGTGTCGGAAAATTAACGTGTACACACCTTTTACAGGTTGTTTTTTTTAATTCACAGAAGACATTTGATAAAATGGAAAATAAACTACATGTTGTGTTCATGGTTTGTGTCCATGCTACGCACGCCCTATATCCTTACGGAGTTTCATTTGGCGATACGACACTCACTGGAGCAATCAGTGATAGGATCGAACTCCCCTTTCCTTTACCTTTCTATGGAAGTAATCAAGACTCGTACAAAGTAAGTACACATCATGGCTACATTAGATTTGAT
>JADKLZ010042448.1:0-10524 GCA_021533235.1 Biomphalaria straminea
TTTGAAACGTAGCAAAAGTGAGACATTATTAAACGTAGCTAAAGTTATACACTGTGAAACGTTTCTAAAGGGAGATTTTTTTAATGTGGCTAAAGTGAAACATTGTGAAACGTAGCAAAAGTGAGACTTTTTAAAATGTGGCTAAAGTGAAACATTGTGAAACGTAGCAAAAGTGAGACTTTTTTAAATGTGGCTAAAGTGAAACATTGTGAAACGTAGCTAAAGTGAGATATTTTAATGTAGTTAAAGAGAGACAAGGCACACCAAGAAATGTAGCAAAAGTGATACAAAATGCATCTCATCAGAATGGTCACTTTGTAGCAGCAGGCAAAATGAAATTCCAGAAGTGCATTTCATCCATTTTTTTTCACGTTTTCTTTGATCCTAGAATGGCCAAATGTTCTTCATGAAGTCTGAGCTGTTTTATTGCGTCATCAAAAATGTTGCTCTTGTCCAGACATGAAAGGACATCATTTTCAAATGACGTAAAATTTCGAGACTGAAAAAAAAAAGGCGCTGAAGAGCTCCTATGGATTTTTTTGTTGTTGCGATCTTCTCTTTGTTTTCCAACAGACCTTTATGTATCCCTCATACCTTGCGGCATTCTTCTATTGAGGTCACGTTATGAGACTTCGAATCCATCAATCAATCGATTGTCTAATTGTGTGTGCGCGTTGATTAGATTGGAAAGTGGGCCTGATTGAGTGAGTGCAGTTGCATGTTCGTGTGTATGTGTGCGTGTCGTGTGTGCGTGTCGTGTGTGTATTTAAAGATAATGTGTGCACTAATGTTGACCGTTCTCTCGGAATGAGGCTTGAACGTGTTCACATCTTTTCCGAACTGTACTTTAACCAAAATCTAAACAATACCTTAAGGTTCCACGGCAACGAAACACAAGAGCGTTGACAAATTAATTGACGTCGTTTTAATTAGGACTTTAGTTTTAGGTTGAAAAACTTAAGAGATCTTAACGTTAGCGTCCATAAAATACGGGGAGATATTAGCTTAAGCATTGTTAGAAACAGATTTCAGTTCAATATAGATATCAATGTCCTGTTAGAGAGACATGCTAGCCGTGACGACATTAAAGACACTTAAAAATACGTTAAATTAAAAAAAAATTAAGGCTTGTTTATGTAAGTTTAGTGAAATTTCATGCATTTTTTTTAAAAACCAATTATAAAACAATTTAGTACTTGGACTTCTTACTTTTACACACTCCTATGTACATACCCACAATAAATACCATTCTCGCTAGTGTCTAGGTTTATTGAAAAGGAGAGGGGGAGCAGAGCCGGCCTTTGAATATTGGAGACCATTGGCAAAGAAAAAAAATGTAATATGTTTTATGTTTTGATGTTCCTTCAGAGTTGAACATAATTTACTTCCTAGTCCGTATTTGAGCCCACGGCCATCAATAAAGTTGAAGGACAGCCCAATGCGAAAACCGCAGTGAATTTGGTGGCCGCAAATGAAATATAAAAAAAAAATAAATAAAATGAAACAGCCAAAAAAAAAATTACGAAATTCATTAAAAACCTGCATGTATATATCTAAATCAATAAATAACCGCAATTCATAAATATCAATTTCCTTAGTTGGGACAGAGACTAGTTTACATCATCATCTCATCACCTCTGCCTGTGGTCCCTACTGGGGCATAGGTCACCAACCAGCTTCCTCCAGGCATCTCGGTTCTGGGCGAGTCTCTCCAACTGTCCCCATGTCTTGCCCATCTGCTTGGCATCTGTTTACAGATCGCGGAACCATGTATTCCTGGGCCGTCCTCTATTCCTCTTTCCTTGGGGGTTCCAGGTTAGGGCTTGAACCCGCATTGGTAAAGCTCGATCAGCCTTCCATCAGCTGAAGCACACCTGGGGATCTAGGGAAATAATCACCACCACCAAGATTAGGCTCTTTTACACCATTGTTAAGTCGATACCACTTTATGGAGCAGAGACCTGGAGAACCACCATCAGCACTGTCAAACAAATCCAGGCATTCATCAATACCTGCCTGAGGAAGATTCTTTTGACTAGTTAACATAGTCGTATTCTATGCATAGAGTTTGAATGTAATATTTTCTCTGGACTTGGTGTTTTCACGCTCTACTTACTCATCACATGGTTAAGTAACCTTCAGTCCTTGCAATCTATAAGGACGATGATGTGATGGTCATCTATTTCTGTGGCCCACTGTTAATGACGTTGTCATGTTGCCAGCACAACGACCAACCGCTTGTAATTTTCCCCAACTAATCAGATACCCACTAGATCTGATTGGACAGTGGCGCCCTAATATCCTGAAATTAAAATTTCCAGTCTTACCGGGATTCGAACCTGGAACCCTTGGCAGCCAAGCGATTCACCTTTCACCCACCGTTTAACTCATCTAGTAATGAAATAGCCATGTCTTCGATTCATTCAAACGTTTTCGCCTCATTACTGAATGTTCAGCTGTTATAGGAAGTCTTGAGTCTCTTTCGGTACAGCAGTGAAATCTCATGTCACCATAAGAGCATCCGGTTTATTGAGTGAAGGCGTCTTCCAAAGTGATTGGCCCCGATTCAGAAACACCCCATGATGGCGACCAACAGCATACTAATTGACGCCAGATACATCATAATCTGTGACTCAAAGTTGGCAGTCGTCACACTCCAATCTTGTTTCAACTGAACGCTAAAAGACCTCAATTCTTATAACGTAAATACATTTTTATTGCTCTACTGTCAATTTAGATTTTTTTTTTAATCTCTTTTCTTTTGGATAATCGGGAGCAAAAATATTCAGCCAAACGACATAATTATTGTCCGAACATTCATTAATGAACTATTCGTTTGATTTTATTTTTCATTTCTGGCTTTTAAATGTTTCAATTTTTTTTGTGTGTTTGTATTCCAGCAGACGTCTACCACATACACATATGATTTATCATGTTTGAACGAACGGGGAAATAATAAATTGAAATAGTAGAAAGAACAAAATATTTCTATTCTATTTATTATCAAACTAAAAAAAAATAATTATGCCAGCGCTTTTGTATTTCTGGGTTTAAATATTTTTATTTTTTGTTTTTAAAATAAAAGAACCGACACAAAAAGTACCTCTGATTCTTATGACAGGAAGTATGAAAGAACCAGAATCCAAACAACCATTCTAACTGTCTGGCACATACTTCCGTTTAAAAAAAATGGAACATATCAGGGCGTAACTAGGAATTTTATCATCGTTTGGGTGCCCGGGGGACTGGACCTCATTGGGGGGCCCCCTTTATTTTTAATGTAGAACAACACTCATTTGCAGTCCCACCCCTCAATTGGGGGCCCGGGGGGATTTTCAAATTCTCCCCCCTCCTTCCTCCCACCCTTGCTACGCCACTGGAACATATGACACTGAATATGTTTAAAAACAATATCTTTTGTTATGGCACGATTAAGAATTAATTATTTGTTTATAGGCGGGAAGTGGTGGGAAGCGTGGTCGAGAGGCTAAGTGCGCTTGAACTTGGCTTGGTTACCTAGAAGGGGGCTCGAGGTTCGACACCCGACTCGGGCAGAGTTGTGTTTACTGAGCGCCCAAAGGCATCACGGAAAACCAACTCTTAAATACCCCCTCCCCCCCCCCACGGGTCCGCAAATCAGATTGGACCAAAGCACTCTGAGCATGCTGTATGCATGTAAGCATGAAAGTAGCGCTATATAAAAGCTATAATAATATAATAATACTAATAGGTGAGTTTTGACTTGGTGACAGTGTCTTGACTAGTAAATGCAAGACTAGGTTTGGGTAAAACAAAATATTAGCCGATGTAAAACAGATTACTTTTAGGACGCCTTAGAGATAGTAAGCTTGTTATAAAAGTAGTGAGTTAGCTGACATTTGATAGTACCCTTCTTTGTTATTAAACTTCTTTTTTCAGTATCAGCGTCTGTTCATTTGTATTGATTGTTTAGCCTTACGCCGGTGTTATTGGACTTCATTGAATGTTACCTCCCTTTGGTTATATGCATTAAACACCGCCGAAGCGCCTAACACTTTACAAACTAAAAGTGAACAGTCGTAGTGAATTCTCAAAGAATCGCTTCCGTCTGTGACTTAAGACATAGATCCACAGGCGTATTCAGGATTTGACAATGCAGGGGCGTAGCTAGAAATTTTCACCGTTTTGGGGGCCCCGGGGGGGGGGGCACTGACCTTCTTTGGAGGACTCAACATTTTGCGTAATACTTCATTTTTAATGTAAAAACACTCATTTAGGGGCCCCTCAAGCGGTGGCCGGGAGGGATTTTTTAATTCTCCCCCTCCTCCCTCCCTAGATACGCCACTGGTACAATGCTAGGAGTATCTCTCACTACATTAAGTATATGTATCCTCTCTCTACGTACCGCTAGATCAATAGCCTGCAACTAAAACATAACCATGATGACGAAATAATACATCTACCATATTATTATGGATTTTTAAAATACAAATGTTATAACAACACTGACTTATTGGTAGAAATCTTGTTCACGTTATGTCTCCCACCCTGTTCCCCCCTTCTCGAAGTTGAAACTTTGTACAATTACATAGTATTAACTCTTTGACCTCGCAACGACGCTACCATCGTTGATTCTATCCAGATATAAAGCTATAAATTCCGTCTAATCGTATAAAATAGTTACGGTGCCAAGAGTTAAAGAGAATACACGAGTCAACAAAAAAAAATTATAATTCATCAGTGGTTATTAATGGTTTTGTTTATATTGAAAAAGAGACATACATCTTGAAGTATTGAGAGATGTCGCAGTAATTAGTTCTTTCTGGAACATAATATTATTTTCTTAAAAGTATTTTGCCTGTTAAAGCCTGTAATGATGTAAACACTTGTGATACTTTGACCATGAGATCACTTCCGGCTGCCCTCGTGTGGTACTTTCAATCATGAACTTGGTTGAACAAAGGGAGGGAATGAGCCGGCTTGTCTCTATCCTGGACTGAGAATGGTGGCGTTCGACCGAGAGGATAGGGCCGGCCTTAGATTACCGGAGACCCTAAGCAAAGTGAATTTGGTGGCCCCAAATAAAATAGAAAAATTAAAAAGACTTCTAAAAAAATATTAAATTTATTTAAAACCTAGTCAGGTTAGTGTACTCCATCAATAACATAGGCACAATTTTCGCGGTTTCTTTTCCAAAGACATAATGCAGAGATATCTTATCTTATTATCTTATATAAAACAGACGTTACTTCAAAAGAGAAGATGATTACACCCTACGCGTCATGCAATCAGTCATGCATATTTATCAGCTCAGGCAATCCATTCCATTCTCTAATGGCACTACAGAAGAGAGAGCATTTGTACAGATTTGTCCTAGCCTATGGGACGAGGAATGGGCTTTTATGTTTGTGTCTTGTGCGAAGCCCCCCACTCCACCGTTTGAAAGCCCTAGGCGTCTGCCTAGTTTGACGATGTCCTTCTCAGAATGTCATTGAAGATCTCATTGCCGGCCCTGGAGAAGGCTTGAGAGACTGAACCGCGCTTCTATGACAACCACTGCAGGAAGCAAGGTTATATAGCTCCTCCTTCGTGTTCGAAGAAGAGCACATTTCTCATTTCCTATGGACTCGAAGATGACTGTAAAGTCCAATCCTCGCTTTAAAAAGCCGGCCGCATATGTGACATGGGTGGGTTTTGTCGGTTGCAGATGGGCCTGCTTCTTCTCTCTGCTTTCTGTTGGTTCGACGCTCTATCGCACTGGCCACTCTACTTGCTTCAAATCTTGAGACTCCGAGACTAACAGCTTCTCGCCATGCGGAGCGATCTAGAGCTAGTGCTTCCCAGCCATGAATGTCGATACACATTCCTAGAAGGAGCTCTTGAGGGTGTATTTGTAGCGCTTGTATTGGCCGCCTTGGGAGCGCTTTCCTGTATAAACTCTCCACACAGAGGTCGCTTGGGAAGGCGATTGTCTGGCATGCGGACTACATGTCCCGCCCATCGGAGTTGGGACCTTTTTACTGTCGGAAGCAAAGTACGACTTAAGTGATGATGATAGTGAAGAGACAGCTGATGAGGAGAAAAAAAAAGATAATGATGTTCATGCTCGAATTTGAATCAAAATGAAAATTATGGATAAATCAATTTGCAATGCTTGGAAGAGGAATTACACGAGAATTCTAATGGCTATCTCTTGCAATAGAAACTTATTTAAATCTAGATTTTTTTTTCAAAACGGTCATCTCAGAAGATGAAGTGGATTCCTAATAATAGCTACCAATCAACGGTCAGAGGTTGCCATTCATGATTTTCTTTTTTTTTTTTTTTTAACAAGGGAAGTTACTTCCTAGCGACTCTACCCACATACTCTCCCCCTAATTGCATTTTTTAAAGTCTTTCTTCTTTCTTACTATTGAGTATTGACGAAATAGTTTACTCCCGTTTCTTTTTTTAAATTACTCTTATAGGTTGTAGAGGTGTCAAAACCACTACAAGGGAAAAAATGTCATTCGGGAAATGTGTAAACTAAATTATGTATTTATCTTTTAATAAATATATGAAGATTTGTACGTTTAAAAAAGGTTTACACAATTCAGAATCTTTTTGAGAGAAAACGAGAGATACACGTTAAATTAAGACAACAGAAGCGATTAGCAACAAACGGGAATGCCATTTGAAATCGCTCAATCGTCTAATCTAGTGATAATTTATTCTCGAACAGGATCTGAACTCTGAACTTTAATTTTGATAGCGACTTATGCCACTGATATATATATATTTGTAACGTAGACGTCATTTCAATTGCTCTGATGGAAGGTTTTAATGTATGCCAAGGCCTCCAAAAAGCTTTAATGATCTAAGGAACACCATGTATTGTTTGCTGTAATACTGTTCATTTCGGCAAGAAACTTCTTCTTCTTCTTCTTAAACTGTCAGGTGGAGTTGATACTTCGGCTCTTGGAACTCTAGGCCAGCAAAAGTGAACAAGAGCTCCCTCTCACCGCCTGAATGAGAACAGTATACTCTGTTCTGTTTGGTGTGGAGGGGGTCAAACTGGCGGCAAGGGGCGCGTACACTAAGACCCCCGCCATTTTCCTTTTCTATACCAGGCTAACGTTGCAGGATACGCCATTTATGTAACAGCCCCTTGAGGAACAGCACCTGGATTGTGACAAGGTTGTGGGACCTTTTTTACAACACCGCTCAGTGCAACGAGGATGCTCTTGCACCCCCCTTAGGCACTCCCACGGGAGTCTTGTTTAGCTACCCTTTAGCCTAATCGTTTCCTCCTACGATCGTGTCCACCCGGGCGCCACTATGAGGCAGGGTAGCATGCCCGGGGACCAAATACTAACCATTAGCAATAATTAAGAGAGACCCAAAACAAAAAAATTACTTACATACAAATAAAATGGCAATTAGGGGAGATTTTGAATTGAAAACACACATACAAAATAATACAAATTAAGGTCAATGATTCCACATTGAAATAAAAAAGTAAAGTTACCCTATCAGACCTTGTGGTCTAAAGTTCATCTGCTTCTGTGGCCTACGGTTAACGAGGGCGTCATGTGGCCAGCACAACGACTAACCGACATTTATATTCCCAAACTAATGTCAGCCACCCATTAGAGCTGGGTGGACTCAGGCACCTAAAGATCCTGAAATTGAAAATCCCAGTCTTCGCCAGGTTTTGAACCCGGGACCCCGGTTTGGAAGCCAGGCGCTTTGCCGCTCAGCCACCTCGCCTCCTACATTAACTCTTTCTCTCCTAACTGACGATACCAACCTTGATTCCTTCAGAACTTGTTAAATAATAACGGAGAGAAAGAGTTAAACTGTTTGTGTCCGAATAGATCTCTAAGTAAGAACATGAAAGTTATTGTAAGGGCTAGATTTCACGTTCACATTATCTTATTTTATCTTATTTATCTTATCTTATTTAATCTATCTTATCTTATAAAGTACAGATGTTATCGTTAAATAGAAAATGTATACGTTCTACTCACGTTCCTAGGGCAGTCAAGTCATGCATGCTAATTAATGACTTAAATTCTGCTAAGTCACTGGTTTTCCTGGATGACTCGGATATGGTGGGAAGCGTGGTCGAGAGGCTAAGTGCTGCTTGAGCTTGGCTTGCTTGGCTAACTAGAAGGGGGCTAGAGGTTCGACACCCGACTCGGGCAGAGTTGTGTTTACTGAGCGCCCAAAGGCAGCACGGGAAACCAATTCTTAGATACCCCCTCCCCCCCACCGGTCCACAAATGAGATTGGACCAAAGCGCTCTGAGCATGCTATAAGCATGAAAGTAACGCTATATAAAAGCTATAATAATAATAATCCCATTATCTAATAGCAATAGGAAAGAAGGATTAATAGTGTAAGATTTGTTTCCGCTTTTCATTATTAACTAAAATTATACAATTACCACCAATTAACTGATTAATATTTTGTATTTATTCATGTCTTTTTAGGGACAATGGATAATTGTGATCAGATATAGGGAAGTGGGAGAAAAAATAACAAGTTTATACCAGAAGGGCGGACAGAAGGGCGGACAGAAGGAATGAGTTCATATAAGCCTTTAAAAAATACTTTATGTTAAAAGTATATAAGTCTACAGAGTCCAACTATTTAATACTTTTAAAACAATATATATTTTATCAATACTTCCAAATTATGCAAAGTTGATAAACCAACAAGAAAAACATTAAAAATACTCTTTTAAAAGATAATTACATCATTTACAAAGTTGCAAAAACAATACTCTTATTATTTATTTAATGAATATTATTTTTTTTATATCGACCAAAACTATAACGTTGAAACTAGGATATTTCCCATGTGGCCAACAAGCTAGAATTTCTTTAAACAGGGATATACATCAACAGTTAAATTTCTAGAAAAATCGTTAGAGCCGTTTTTGAGATCAAAAGGAGTGAATTGAATAAATGTATTGTAAAAAAAAAAAAGTGGCCATTTAAGGATTTTCCTCTATGTACGAAAAGTACTTATATTAGTTAAAAATAAACAGCAAAAACAGAAAAGTAAATATTTATTTTTTTAACGGAGTGACTCCAAATATAATACTGGGCATAGATATCGCTTTTTAATAACTACAAAAAAGTGTATAGAGTCCTGTGCGATGCCCCCACTATTCGAAAGCCCAATGCGGCTATACCTACTTTGCCAATGCCTAAGGCCGGCACTGTAAAAACAATGAATAGCTGGCTTTTTTGGTGTATGTATGCCATGTACGAAATAAAGGAAGGGCTAATTTTTTTTGTTTTTTGTTTTTTTTTGTTTTAATTTCTTAAAGTTTCATGGCAATCTTCTGTGCATCTTATAATAAAAATTGGCTTGTTTTTGAGTCCGAATACTAGCGAGAAATGCAGCATTTCGCGAAGCTACCCAGACCCAGCTGTGACCTACATATTTTGCCATTTACCAGCGCTGGCAAAGACATTGTAAAATTAAATTTTCAGTTTGTATCTTATTGCTGCTTATTTAGTTGTTAACATTGAAGTTATATTCAGCATCCTTGACATTGTGAAGTCACATGTAGTCATTTCACATTGAGCCAATAGAAAGACAGAATTGGACATTTCCGCTTTGTTCAATCACAGGTTTTCAA
The DNA here is from genome assembly GCA_021533235.1 of Biomphalaria straminea. Classification (NCBI taxonomy): domain Eukaryota; kingdom Metazoa; phylum Mollusca; class Gastropoda; family Planorbidae; genus Biomphalaria; species Biomphalaria straminea. Next base: position 9,614 of record JADKLZ010042448.1, read on the forward strand.
TTATGTTTTTGTGGCTATTCTTTTTATTTTTTAACAAATTTGAAGTAAAAAAAAATCTTAATAGGAGAAGCGAGATTTATAATCCTGAACATGGAAAGTTTAATTGAATCGTCCTGCCGATTAAACGAATATCTACTAAGGGATTTATTTTCTCAGCCCATCGATCAATTAGTCTTGAAATAATTAACTCCCCTTGTTTAAAATAATCTTTTAATTATTATTTCGTTAATCAGAATTACTAGAAGCAGAGTACAGGAATCCACAAAGAAATAATTTTGATGCGGGAATGTCAAGCTTGAGTGACACTAGGTGGCGTCAATTGCGTGCATCAATGCGTCATATCATATGAGATACCTTAATACCTTAATTAAGTTTGGTACATCAGGAGGTAAAGTTTGTTTGTTGTCGTGATTACTGGATAATTAAAGTTTGAAATATATTTTTTTTACAATTCATTAAGTTTCTCATATTTTAATAGATTCAATGTTATTTTTATGCAGTAAAGACAAAACCAAAACAAGGATTAAACATGCCATCTACATTTTTATGGACGCATTTTTCATCGTTATGAACTCACACTGACAGATTTGCTGTTAACATCTCAAAAACTGGGATTCCAAAACAGTGCAAAGATATGATAGTCAAAGAGTGGACTGGTCACCTGGGAGATGTCTTGAAACAAATTTTCTCGCTTTTGTGCCAATTTGTTTTTTAAAAATCCCTTTTAAAAGCAAAGCTTATGCTGACTAACAATACCAAAGCCACGGGCGGACTGGGTGTCAATATCCGCCGGGCATTGTTATCCAATGCGGCCCATAAACTGTATACCATATAATCGGAATATAATCATATCTGTCTTCAAAAGCATTATGAAGAATGTAACAATGTATAAACAGTAATTTGCTATATCA
>JADKLZ010042449.1:0-10534 GCA_021533235.1 Biomphalaria straminea
TTTGAAACGTAGCAAAAGTGAGACATTATTAAACGTAGCTAAAGTTAGACATTGTGAAACGTTTCTAAAGGGAGATTTTTTTAATGTGGCTAAAGTGAAACATTGTGAAACGTAGCAAAAGTGAGACTTTTTAAAATGTGGCTAAAGTGAAACATTGTGAAACGTAGCAAAAGTGAGACTTTTTAAAATGGGGCTAAAGTGAAACATTGTGAAACGTAGCTAAAGTGAGATATTTTAATGTAGTTAAAGAGAGACAAGGCACACCAAGAAATGTAGCAAAAGTGATACAAAATGCATCTCATCAGAATGGTCACTTTGTAGCAGCAGGCAAAATGAAATTCCAGAAGTGCATTTCATCCATTTTTTTTTTCAAGTTTTCTTTGATCCTAGAATGGCCAAATGTTCTTCGTGAAGTCTGAGCTGTTTTATTGCGTCATCAAAAATGTTGCTCTTGTCCAGACATGAAAGGACATCATTTTCAAATGACGTAAAATTTCGAGACTGAAAAAAAAAAAAGGCGCTGAAGAGCTCCTATGGATTTTTTTTGTTGTTGCGATCTTCTCTTTGTTTCCCAACAGACCTTTATGTATCCCTCATACCTTGCGGCATTCTTCTATTGAGGTCACGTTATGAGACTTCGAATCCATCAATCAATCGATTGTCTAATTGTGTGTGCGCGTTGATTAGATTGGAAAGTGGGCCTGATTGAGTGAGTGCAGTTGCATGTACGTGTGTATGTGTGCGTGTCGTGTGTGCGTGTCGTGTGTGTATTTAAAGATAATGTGTGCACTAATGTTGACCGTTCTCTCGGAATGAGGCTTGAACGTGTTCACATCTTTTCCGAACTGTACTTTAACCAAAATCTAAACAATACCTTAAGGGTCCACGGCAACGAAACACAAGAGCGTTGACAAATTAATTGACGTCGTTTTAATTAGGACTTTAGTTTTAGGTTGAAAAACTTAAGAGATCTTAACGTTAGCGTCCATAAAATACGGGGAGATATTAGCTTAAGCATTGTTAGAAACAGATTTCAGTTCAATATAGATATCAATGTCCTGTTAGAGAGACATGCTAGCCGTGACGACATTAAAGACACTTAAAAATACGTTAAATTAAAAAAAAAATTAAGGCTTGTTTATGTAAGTTTAGTGAAATTTCATGCATTTTTTTTAAAACCAATTATAAAACAATTTAGTACTTGGACTTCTTACTTTTACACACTCCTGTTTACATACCTAGAATACATACCATTCTCGCTAGTGTCTAGGTTTATTGAAAAGGAGAGGGGGAGCAGAGCCGGCCTTTGAATATTGGAGACCATTGGCAAAGAAAAAAAATGTAATATGTTTTATGTTTTGATGTTCCTTCAGAGTTGAACATAATTTACTTCCTAGTCCGTATTTGAGCCCACGGCCATCAATAAAGTTGAAGGACAGCCCAATGCGAAAACCGCAGTGAATTTGGTGGCCGCAAATGAAATATAAAAAAAATAAATAAATAAAATGAAACAGCCAAAAAAAAAATTACGAAATTCATTAAAAACCTGCATGTATATATCTAAATCAATAAATAACCGCAATTCATAAATATCAATTTCCTTAGTTGGGACAGAGACTAGTTTACATCATCATCTCATCACCTCTGCCTGTGGTCCCTACTGGGGCATAGGTCACCAACCAGCTTCCTCCAGGCATCTCGGTTCTGGGCGAGTCTCTCCAACTGTCCCCATGTCTTGCCCATCTGCTTGGCATCTGTTTACAGATCGCGGAACCATGTATTCCTTGGCCGTCCTCTATTCCTCTTTCCTTGGGGGTTCCAGGTTAGGGCTTGAACCCGCATTGGTAAAGCTCGATCAGCCTTCCATCAGCTGAAGCACACCTGGGGATCTAGGGAAATAATCACCACCACCAAGATTAGGCTCTTTTACACCATTGTTAAGTCGATACCACTTTATGGAGCAGAGACCTGGAGAACCACCATCAGCACTGTCAAACAAATCCAGGCATTCATCAATACCTGCCTGAGGAAGATTCTTTTGACTAGTTAACATAGTCGTATTCTATGCATAGAGTTTGAATGTAAGATTTTCTCTGGACTTGGTGTTTTCACGCTGTACTTACTCATCACATGGTTAAGTAACCTTCAGTCCTTGCAATCTATAAGGACGATGATGTGATGGTCATCTATTTCTGTGGCCCACTGTTAATGACGTTGTCATGTTGCCAGCACAACGACCAACCGCTTGTAATTTTCCCCAACTAATCAGATACCCACTAGATCTGATTGGACAGTGGCGCCCTAATATCCTGAAATTAAAATTTCCAGTCTTACCGGGATTCGAACCTGGAACCCTTGGCAGCCAAGCGATTCACCTTTCACCCACCGTTTAACTCATCTAGTAATGAAATAGCCATGTCTTCGATTCATTCAAACGTTTTCGCCTCATTACTGAATGTTCAGCTGTTATAGGAAGTCTTGAGTCTCTTTCGGTACAGCAGTGAAATCTCATGTCACCATAAGAGCATCCGGTTTATTGAGTGAAGGCGTCTTCCAAAGTGATTGGCCCCGATTCAGAAACACCCAATGATGGCGACCAACAGCATACTAATTGACGCCAGATACAGACATAATCTGTGACTCAAAGTTGGCAGTCGTCACACTCCAATCTTGTTTCAACTGAACGCTAAAAGACCTCAATTCTTATAACGTAAATACATTTTTATTGCTCTGCTGTCAATTTAGATTTTTTTTTTTTTAATCTCTTTTCTTTTGGACAATCGGGAGCAAAAATATTCAGCCAAACGACATAATTATTGTCCGAACATTCATTAATGAACTATTCGTTTGATTTTATTTTTCATTTCTGGCTTTTAAATGTTTCAATTTTTTTTGTGTGTTTGTATTCCAGCAGACGTCTACCACATACACATATGATTTATCATGTTTGAACGAACGGGGAAATAATAAATTGAAATAGTAGAAAGAACAAAATATTTCTATTCTATTTATTATCAAACTAAAAAAAAATAATTATGCCAGCGCTTTTGTATTTCTGGGTTTAAATATTTTTATTTTTTGTTTTTAAAATAAAAGAACCGACACAAAAAGTACCTCTGATTCTTATGACAGGAAGTATGAAAGAACCAGAATCCAAACAACCATTCTAACTGTCTGGCACATACTTCCGTTTAAAAAAAATGGAACATATCAGGGCGTAACTAGGAATTTTATCATCGTTTGGGTGCCCGGGGGACTGGACCTCATTGGGGGGCCCCCTTTATTTTTAATGTAGAACAACACTCATTTGCAGTCCCACCCCTCAATTGGGGGCCCGGGGGGATTTTCAAATTCTCCCCCCTCCTTCCTCCCACCCTTGCTACGCCACTGGAACATATGACACTGAATATGTTTAAAAACAATATCTTTTGTTATGGCACGATTAAGAATTAATTATTTGTTTATAGGCGGGAAGTGGTGGGAAGCGTGGTCGAGAGGCTAAGTGCGCTTGAACTTGGCTTGGTTACCTAGAAGGGGGCTCGAGGTTCGACACCCGACTCGGGCAGAGTTGTGTTTACTGAGCGCCCAAAGGCATCACGGAAAACCAACTCTTAAATACCCCCTCCCCCCCCCCACGGGTCCGCAAATCAGATTGGACCAAAGCACTCTGAGCATGCTGTATGCATGTAAGCATGAAAGTAGCGCTATATAAAAGCTATAATAATATAATAATACTAATAGGTGAGTTTTGACTTGGTGACAGTGTCTTGACTAGTAAATGCAAGACTAGGTTTGGGTAAAACAAAATATTAGCCGATGTAAAACAGATTACTTTTAGGACGCCTTAGAGATAGTAAGCTTGTTATAAAAGTAGTGAGTTAGCTGACATTTGATAGTACCCTTCTTTGTTATTAAACTTCTTTTTTCAGTATCAGCGTCTGTTCATTTGTATTGATTGTTTAGCCTTACGCCGGTGTTATTGGACTTCATTGAATGTTACCTCCCTTTGGTTATATGCATTAAACACCGCCGAAGCGCCTAACACTTTACAAACTAAAAGTGAACAGTCGTAGTGAATTCTCAAAGAATCGCTTCCGTCTGTGACTTAAGACATAGATCCACAGGCGTATTCAGGATTTGACAATGCAGGGGCGTAGCTAGAAATTTTCACCGTTTTGGGGGCCCCGGGGGGGGGGGCACTGACCTTCTTTGGAGGACTCAACATTTTGCGTAATACTTCATTTTTAATGTAAAAACACTCATTTAGGGGCCCCTCAAGCGGTGGCCGGGAGGGATTTTTTAATTCTCCCCCTCCTCCCTCCCTAGATACGCCACTGGTACAATGCTAGGAGTATCTCTCACTACATTAAGTATATGTATCCTCTCTCTACGTACCGCTAGATCAATAGCCTGCAACTAAAACATAACCATGATGACGAAATAATACATCTACCATATTATTATGGATTTTTAAAATACAAATGTTATAACAACACTGACTTATTGGTAGAAATCTTGTTCACGTTATGTCTCCCACCCTGTTCCCCCCTTCTCGAAGTTGAAACTTTGTACAATTACATAGTATTAACTCTTTGACCTCGCAACGACGCTACCATCGTTGATTCTATCCAGATATAAAGCTATAAATTCCGTCTAATCGTATAAAATAGTTACGGTGCCAAGAGTTAAAGAGAATACACGAGTCAACAAAAAAAAATTATAATTCATCAGTGGTTATTAATGGTTTTGTTTATATTGAAAAAGAGACATACATCTTGAAGTATTGAGAGATGTCGCAGTAATTAGTTCTTTCTGGAACATAATATTATTTTCTTAAAAGTATTTTGCCTGTTAAAGCCTGTAATGATGTAAACACTTGTGATACTTTGACCATGAGATCACTTCCGGCTGCCCTCGTGTGGTACTTTCAATCATGAACTTGGTTGAACAAAGGGAGGGAATGAGCCGGCTTGTCTCTATCCTGGACTGAGAATGGTGGCGTTCGACCGAGAGGATAGGGCCGGCCTTAGATTACCGGAGACCCTAAGCAAAGTGAATTTGGTGGCCCCAAATAAAATAGAAAAATTAAAAAGACTTCTAAAAAAATATTAAATTTATTTAAAACCTAGTCAGGTTAGTGTACTCCATCAATAACATAGGCACAATTTTCGCGGTTTCTTTTCCAAAGACATAATGCAGAGATATCTTATCTTATTATCTTATATAAAACAGACGTTACTTCAAAAGAGAAGATGATTACACCCTACGCGTCATGCAATCAGTCATGCATATTTATCAGCTCAGGCAATCCATTCCATTCTCTAATGGCACTACAGAAGAGAGAGCATTTGTACAGATTTGTCCTAGCCTATGGGACGAGGAATGGGCTTTTATGTTTGTGTCTTGTGCGAAGCCCCCCACTCCACCGTTTGAAAGCCCTAGGCGTCTGCCTAGTTTGACGATGTCCTTCTCAGAATGTCATTGAAGATCTCATTGCCGGCCCTGGAGAAGGCTTGAGAGACTGAACCGCGCTTCTATGACAACCACTGCAGGAAGCAAGGTTATATAGCTCCTCCTTCGTGTTCGAAGAAGAGCACATTTCTCATTTCCTATGGACTCGAAGATGACTGTAAAGTCCAATCCTCGCTTTAAAAAGCCGGCCGCATATGTGACATGGGTGGGTTTTGTCGGTTGCAGATGGGCCTGCTTCTTCTCTCTGCTTTCTGTTGGTTCGACGCTCTATCGCACTGGCCACTCTACTTGCTTCAAATCTTGAGACTCCGAGACTAACAGCTTCTCGCCATGCGGAGCGATCTAGAGCTAGTGCTTCCCAGCCATGAATGTCGATACACATTCCTAGAAGGAGCTCTTGAGGGTGTATTTGTAGCGCTTGTATTGGCCGCCTTGGGAGCGCTTTCCTGTATAAACTCTCCACACAGAGGTCGCTTGGGAAGGCGATTGTCTGGCATGCGGACTACATGTCCCGCCCATCGGAGTTGGGACCTTTTTACTGTCGGAAGCAAAGTACGACTTAAGTGATGATGATAGTGAAGAGACAGCTGATGAGGAGAAAAAAAAAGATAATGATGTTCATGCTCGAATTTGAATCAAAATGAAAATTATGGATAAATCAATTTGCAATGCTTGGAAGAGGAATTACACGAGAATTCTAATGGCTATCTCTTGCAATAGAAACTTATTTAAATCTAGATTTTTTTTTCAAAACGGTCATCTCAGAAGATGAAGTGGATTCCTAATAATAGCTACCAATCAACGGTCAGAGGTTGCCATTCATGATTTTCTTTTTTTTTTTTTTTTAACAAGGGAAGTTACTTCCTAGCGACTCTACCCACATACTCTCCCCCTAATTGCATTTTTTAAAGTCTTTCTTCTTTCTTACTATTGAGTATTGACGAAATAGTTTACTCCCGTTTCTTTTTTTAAATTACTCTTATAGGTTGTAGAGGTGTCAAAACCACTACAAGGGAAAAAATGTCATTCGGGAAATGTGTAAACTAAATTATGTATTTATCTTTTAATAAATATATGAAGATTTGTACGTTTAAAAAAGGTTTACACAATTCAGAATCTTTTTGAGAGAAAACGAGAGATACACGTTAAATTAAGACAACAGAAGCGATTAGCAACAAACGGGAATGCCATTTGAAATCGCTCAATCGTCTAATCTAGTGATAATTTATTCTCGAACAGGATCTGAACTCTGAACTTTAATTTTGATAGCGACTTATGCCACTGATATATATATATTTGTAACGTAGACGTCATTTCAATTGCTCTGATGGAAGGTTTTAATGTATGCCAAGGCCTCCAAAAAGCTTTAATGATCTAAGGAACACCATGTATTGTTTGCTGTAATACTGTTCATTTCGGCAAGAAACTTCTTCTTCTTCTTCTTAAACTGTCAGGTGGAGTTGATACTTCGGCTCTTGGAACTCTAGGCCAGCAAAAGTGAACAAGAGCTCCCTCTCACCGCCTGAATGAGAACAGTATACTCTGTTCTGTTTGGTGTGGAGGGGGTCAAACTGGCGGCAAGGGGCGCGTACACTAAGACCCCCGCCATTTTCCTTTTCTATACCAGGCTAACGTTGCAGGATACGCCATTTATGTAACAGCCCCTTGAGGAACAGCACCTGGATTGTGACAAGGTTGTGGGACCTTTTTTACAACACCGCTCAGTGCAACGAGGATGCTCTTGCACCCCCCTTAGGCACTCCCACGGGAGTCTTGTTTAGCTACCCTTTAGCCTAATCGTTTCCTCCTACGATCGTGTCCACCCGGGCGCCACTATGAGGCAGGGTAGCATGCCCGGGGACCAAATACTAACCATTAGCAATAATTAAGAGAGACCCAAAACAAAAAAATTACTTACATACAAATAAAATGGCAATTAGGGGAGATTTTGAATTGAAAACACACATACAAAATAATACAAATTAAGGTCAATGATTCCACATTGAAATAAAAAAGTAAAGTTACCCTATCAGACCTTGTGGTCTAAAGTTCATCTGCTTCTGTGGCCTACGGTTAACGAGGGCGTCATGTGGCCAGCACAACGACTAACCGACATTTATATTCCCAAACTAATGTCAGCCACCCATTAGAGCTGGGTGGACTCAGGCACCTAAAGATCCTGAAATTGAAAATCCCAGTCTTCGCCAGGTTTTGAACCCGGGACCCCGGTTTGGAAGCCAGGCGCTTTGCCGCTCAGCCACCTCGCCTCCTACATTAACTCTTTCTCTCCTAACTGACGATACCAACCTTGATTCCTTCAGAACTTGTTAAATAATAACGGAGAGAAAGAGTTAAACTGTTTGTGTCCGAATAGATCTCTAAGTAAGAACATGAAAGTTATTGTAAGGGCTAGATTTCACGTTCACATTATCTTATTTTATCTTATTTATCTTATCTTATTTAATCTATCTTATCTTATAAAGTACAGATGTTATCGTTAAATAGAAAATGTATACGTTCTACTCACGTTCCTAGGGCAGTCAAGTCATGCATGCTAATTAATGACTTAAATTCTGCTAAGTCACTGGTTTTCCTGGATGACTCGGATATGGTGGGAAGCGTGGTCGAGAGGCTAAGTGCTGCTTGAGCTTGGCTTGCTTGGCTAACTAGAAGGGGGCTAGAGGTTCGACACCCGACTCGGGCAGAGTTGTGTTTACTGAGCGCCCAAAGGCAGCACGGGAAACCAATTCTTAGATACCCCCTCCCCCCCACCGGTCCACAAATGAGATTGGACCAAAGCGCTCTGAGCATGCTATAAGCATGAAAGTAACGCTATATAAAAGCTATAATAATAATAATCCCATTATCTAATAGCAATAGGAAAGAAGGATTAATAGTGTAAGATTTGTTTCCGCTTTTCATTATTAACTAAAATTATACAATTACCACCAATTAACTGATTAATATTTTGTATTTATTCATGTCTTTTTAGGGACAATGGATAATTGTGATCAGATATAGGGAAGTGGGAGAAAAAATAACAAGTTTATACCAGAAGGGCGGACAGAAGGGCGGACAGAAGGAATGAGTTCATATAAGCCTTTAAAAAATACTTTATGTTAAAAGTATATAAGTCTACAGAGTCCAACTATTTAATACTTTTAAAACAATATATATTTTATCAATACTTCCAAATTATGCAAAGTTGATAAACCAACAAGAAAAACATTAAAAATACTCTTTTAAAAGATAATTACATCATTTACAAAGTTGCAAAAACAATACTCTTATTATTTATTTAATGAATATTATTTTTTTTATATCGACCAAAACTATAACGTTGAAACTAGGATATTTCCCATGTGGCCAACAAGCTAGAATTTCTTTAAACAGGGATATACATCAACAGTTAAATTTCTAGAAAAATCGTTAGAGCCGTTTTTGAGATCAAAAGGAGTGAATTGAATAAATGTATTGTAAAAAAAAAAAAGTGGCCATTTAAGGATTTTCCTCTATGTACGAAAAGTACTTATATTAGTTAAAAATAAACAGCAAAAACAGAAAAGTAAATATTTATTTTTTTAACGGAGTGACTCCAAATATAATACTGGGCATAGATATCGCTTTTTAATAACTACAAAAAAGTGTATAGAGTCCTGTGCGATGCCCCCACTATTCGAAAGCCCAATGCGGCTATACCTACTTTGCCAATGCCTAAGGCCGGCACTGTAAAAACAATGAATAGCTGGCTTTTTTGGTGTATGTATGCCATGTACGAAATAAAGGAAGGGCTAATTTTTTTTGTTTTTTGTTTTTTTTTGTTTTAATTTCTTAAAGTTTCATGGCAATCTTCTGTGCATCTTATAATAAAAATTGGCTTGTTTTTGAGTCCGAATACTAGCGAGAAATGCAGCATTTCGCGAAGCTACCCAGACCCAGCTGTGACCTACATATTTTGCCATTGGCAGCGCAGGCAAAGACATTGTAAAATTAAATTTTCAGTTTGTATCTCATTGCTGCTTATTTAGTTGTTAACATTGAAGTTATATTTAGCATCCTTAACATCGTGAAGTCACATGTGGTCATTTCACATTGTGCCAATAGAAAGACAGAATTGGACATTTCCGCTTTGTTCAATCACAGGTTTTCAATTATGTTTTTGTGGCTATTCTTTTTATTTTTTAACAAATTTGAAGTAAAAAAAAATCTTAATAGGAGAAGCGAGATTTATAATCCTGAACATGGAAAGTTTAATTGAATCGTCCTGCCGATTAAACGAATATCTACTAAGGGATTTATTTTCTCAGCCCATCGATCAATTAGTCTTGAAATAATTAACTCCCCTTGTTTAAAATAATCTTTTAATTATTATTTCGTTAATCAGAATTACTAGAAGCAGAGTACAGGAATCCACAAAGAAATAATTTTGATGCGGGAATGTCAAGCTTGAGTGACACTAGGTGGCGTCAATTGCGTGCATCAATGCGTCATATCATATGAGATACCTTAATACCTTAATTAAGTTTGGTACATCAGGAGGTAAAGTTTGTTTGTTGTCGTGATTACTGGATAATTAAAGTTTGAAATATATTTTTTTTACAATTCATTAAGTTTCTCATATTTTAATAGATTCAATGTTATTTTTATGCAGTAAAGACAAAACCAAAACAAGGATTAAACATGCCATCTACATTTTTATGGACGCATTTTTCATCGTTATGAACTCACACTGACAGATTTGCTGTTAACATCTCAAAAACTGGGATTCCAAAACAGTGCAAAGATATGATAGTCAAAGAGTGGACTGGTCACCTGGGAGATGTCTTGAAACAAATTTTCTCGCTTTTGTGCCAATTTGTTTTTTAAAAATCCCTTTTAAAAGCAAAGCTTATGCTGACTAACAATACCAAAGCCACGGGCGGACTGGGTGTCAATATCCGCCGGGCATTGTTATCCAATGCGGCCCATAAACTGTATACCATATAATCGGAATATAATCATATCTGTCTTCAAAAGCATTATGAAGAATGTAACAATGTATAAACAGTAATTTGCTATATCA
>JADKLZ010042453.1:5433-20886 GCA_021533235.1 Biomphalaria straminea
TTCATCCCCCCCCCCCAACCAATACTGTACACATACATCGGACAGCCGCTGAATAACCTGTCGTAAAACCAGTGGTGTGAAAAAATACCAGGAGTATTTTTTATTTCTTTTAATATTTTTGAAAACCTGTGTCTTAGGACTTTGTGTTATTCAACAACAAACATCTCATCAAAGTCAGACACTCGTCTCACTCTATTTGATTTCCATCTGCAGCAGTTTATACACTACTAAGTCTCTATCCCACAACCTACACTAACAGGACTGGACATTCAGCTCTCGTTCTTTAGTCTTGACCTCACGTTACCCCCGCTAGGCTGACCCATACTACTACTGGACAGTTACAGGACAAGGGCGTAACTTAAGCAGGACACTCATACTCCACGACGAACACACGCACGTGGAAATTCTGTCACAACACCGTTGTAAGGGAAAGTCGGTCCCACGAAAGTCAAGGAGCCAGTGGCGTCACTAGGGGGGGGTGCGGGGGTGCGGTCCGCACCGGGTGACACCCACCCTAGTGACGCCACTGCAAGGAGCCACTGTATCTGTAAATAAAAATGATTTCATTTAAAGTGCGCTGTTACCAAACAGAATGTAGGATCGTAAGACATAACAAACATAAACACGAGAGTTAAAATGACAAATTTATCTAAATAGGTTTTACTATTTTATTTGAATATTCTTTTTAATTACATAACAAATATTCAGACCCCGCCCCTTTTTCCCCGCTTGTAACAGATCGTAACAAATGTGTATGCCCCCTCCCCCTATAATCGTAATATCCGAACGTCAGACAGAGACTGTATTTCAAAGAGTGGAAGAGAAAAGTGTATATATATAGAGAGAGAGAGACATAGACAGGGAGAGACAGAGAGAGAGCGAGAGAGAGACAGATACAGAGAGAGAGACACTTAGCGAGAGAGAGACAGAGAGATATAGAGAGAGATACGGAGAAAGACAGAGATTAATTAAAACATTTATGCAAGCGATGTTTTATTTTAGGTTCAATTTATTTTACCTGGTACTGAATTATACCAGCTACCTAAATTTACAAAATACTTTAATTTTTATGAAGAAAAAAAAGATTTATTAAGTATGCATATAAATTTAATTTAAAATGACAATTAATAACTTGTAATTTATACTATACATCTAATACATGTGATCTGCAGCTTGCGTGCCTTGAGTCACATAAATAAAGGGATTTTGTTGAGGCTTTGAATGAGATATTGGCCCGTTACAAAACAATTAGATCAATTAGATAATCATTCAATAACAACACTCAGGCCAGGGTTACATTTGACTTTATCTTCGCCTATCCCTTAGTCTGTTGGACCGTTGGGGCACCACACAAGATCCGCCAACCGTCTTTTTTCATTCCTCTCTGTCCTTTGCATTTGACAGAATTTCTTTCACTGACAGGCCTGTCCATTCTTTGATTTTGTCTTCCCATAGACTTCCTCTTCTTCTTCTTCCTGATACTATTCCCTGAAGGAAGGTATTTTCGAGCCCTGAGGACCTTCTGATGTAGTCATAAAGTTTTAGTTTACGTTTTTTTGGACAGTGGTTAGCAGGTCATCGTGAAGCAAGCCTTTTTACCTGCCTGGGTGGACCACTTCGGGGGCCAATTTTTAGTTAGTGTCTCCACACAAACTCTCTTTGTAACCTTGTTTTAACTGATTTTTTGTTACTAGAAATAATTGTGCAAAGTTTAACTAGATCCGAGAATGGGTGTGGGAGAAATAACATGTACAAACTTTTTACCAGACCTACAGACGGATTTACTATAAGATTTGTAAAATAAAAACACCATCTAGGATCGACATTATGATATTTTAGCAACCCAAAGGAGATGTTAGATACACCTTATCTTATCTTATGTAATACAGACGTTACAGAAACCTTAGAGAAACAAGTAGACATAAAGACTCACTTGTCCCAATCAAATCAATGAATAGAGATTTGATTTACCGGTGTAAACATTTTACATGCTTGAGTTAGACTAGTCACTAGTGTGATCGTATATTCAGTTTCCATAGTTGTAATGTTGTTTTTTACGCAAAAGATAAATCTCATTATTAACAACAATTTTGTTTTTCATTTGTCCTATTAACATTGCTATGATATAAATGTGTGCAATTCTACCGAAGTTGTGAGAGTATTCTTTTATTCATATATGACTGAAGTGGATGTAATTAGAATGTCTGTTTGTCAAAATGAACTTTTAAATATATAACGATAAAATTAACATTAACCAGGATGTAATATTGTTAGCATATTATCTATTGACATCTACATTGCATTCTTAATTAGGAACAAAAATCTTCTAGCCTTACATTTTTTTTTACTGAATTACCTCCCTTAAATTCTTAATTGTCAACATAATCATTAAACCATACTTTTTTTAAATTTAGTTACCTCCCTTAAATTTCTAAGTGTCAAGGAAAATCATCTAACCATACATTTTTTTGATTGAGTTACATCCCTTAAATTCTTAATTGTAAACAAAAAATCATCAAACCTTTTTTTTTTTAATTGAGTTACCTTCCTTTGTCTCGTTTGACATTATTGTTATATGTTATCCTCGGGTTAAAATGGAGAAAAGACACCTGTAACTCCTGACGTGGAAAACAGGAAGTAGAATGAATAAGATTGACTTGAGTTCAGTCAGTCACTTCAAGTCAGTTCAGTCGGTAAAGTCAAGTCAGTAAAGTATTATCCTCTGTATGAGGCAGTCAAGATTTATTTTAGTAATAGCGACTTAGAGAGTCGAGTTATAACTTTGAGTTAGTCTGGTGAGACATGCATTTCTAATGATTATTATTGTGTATCATTCCGTATTATGGAAGATCATTGTTCCCCGCTGGGATGCGGACGTTATCTGTAATCTACTCTGGAGAATTTAATATATTGGATGCAGGGCCGGTCCTAGCAATAGCGGGGCCCTACGCGAAACTGATTGCGCGGGGCCTAGTCTGTGTTGGAATACGGATAATACGTGAAAATTAAGATTTTGTATACGAAAAAAACAACAAAATCGACTTTGAATTTTATTCCTTCTTTAAAAATTGCGATCTGTAGGCCTACTTTACGAACCTAGTAACCAATGACATATTTATATGCCAGTGACTATAAAAGTAAATAAAGAATAGGAACTTTCGATTAAAGTAAAAATTCATCCGATTATTACATTTCATTACATTAAATTTGACAAAGCCTTTTTTCTTTTATCGAGCGTAGGATTGCCATCCACAAATGACAATTTGACTATTTTTCTGGAGAGTTTTCAAGAGATTTTAATAAATTCAGGAGATTTCCGTGACTTTTTCGTATATATTTTGCAATTTAATAATTACACCTTGAATTATCGCGGGGCCTATGAAAGCGCGGGGCCCACTGCGACCGCATAGGCTGCAGTTGCCTAAGACCGGCCCTGATTGGATGTATACGTGATACCGCTAGTTGCGGATGTCATTATGTTGCTAATGAACCAATGTAACTGGTGCATCATTAGTATTAGCACTAATAAACTTGATATTTTATCAGCCAAAATTGAACTCCATTTTTATGTTTACACCCTTAAATTCTTAATTGTCAACAAAAACCATCTAAAATCTAACCTTACTTTTTGTTTTTATTGAGTTACCTCCCTTAAATTTTCATCTGAAGCATTGGCTCGATAAGAAGTCACCGACTGGAACTCTTATAACACTTACTATTTATGACCTAATGGTTTTTTTTTTTTTTTGTCTTTGTTTTTTTTTTTTACTTTCGGTTACATCAGAATTAATCAACCAATACAATCAAGCACTTAAACAGAATAACATTATTGTCAGAACGAGTCTAGTAGTGGGTATAGAAATGTGACAAATGTAAATCAAATGTAAGTAGAATATTCATTATAATATAAAACTTAATACATTATGTTTTGCAAAGTCAAAGTATTAAAAAAAAATGTGCATATCTTGTCAGTCATAGCGGATTGAGCCTCTAGAAGCAAGTCAACAGAGAAAAAGTCTGGATTGAGGTACAGTTAATTGAGATTTTTTTTTTCTAATGGAACAGCCAAAAATTATTACAAAGATAAATGTGCACATGTGGACTTGTAAGCCAGAGACCAGTACACCTAAAATTTGTATTCAAGTTTATTTATTATTTATACATAAACATTAATACAATTAGTGTTGTCTAGATCATGATACAGTTTACCCTATGATAGTCATCAATTTAATTCCATTGGTTGGAATTTGCCATATTTGGGGGGCCCGGGAGGGCTTGACCTCTTTGGGGGCCCCTGAATTTTGCGTAATATTTAATGTAAAAAAACTCTTTTGGGGCTCTTCAAGTTGGGGCCCGGGGGAATCTTCATACACTCCCCTCCTCCCTTCCCCACTCTATCTACCCCTTTTTTTTAAGTATAAAAAAATATTGCTGAAAAAAATGCAATAAAAGTTTTAAGGATGTGTAAAATCACGTGACCTAGTATTAACGATGGTATAATGTGGCCCGAAACCTTGTTTCCCCAGCCACCTGTCATGTATTCACTCTCATTTGACAGTCGAAGCCTGTGTCAACTCTTTCTCTCCTGATCGACGATACCATTGTTGATTTCACCTCATTACATTAAATTATATATATATATATATTTTAAAGCTTGGCGTTGTGTTATACTAAAAGAGCATGCATTACCCCTTAATTCTATACCAAATACAACATTTTCTGATAACAAACAACAAAGCTATTGAAGCCAATCATAACAGGGTAGTGAAATAGTTGTGAGCAATAACCCTTCGAAACGTGGAATTATAATTACTGAGAAAAAGAATTAAGTGCTAGATCTAGGAGCCAAGAATGAGGGTCCTGCTCCTTCTCGAGCAGTAGCATCCGTTTCCTCTTATGCTGTACTGAGTGTGGGGAGGGTCTACTGAATATGAAAGAAAATAATAAAGCACTTAGCTTCCAAACCGAGGAGTCCCGGGTTTAAATCTTGATTAAAACTGGGATATTAATTTTGGGGGAGGGCGCGGTGGCTGAGCGGTAAAGCGCTTGGCTTCCGTACTGGAGGTCCCAGGTTCAAATCCTGGTGAAGACTGGGATTTTTATTTCGGGATTTTCGGGCGCCCTTGAGTCCACCCAGCTCTAATGGGTACCTGACTTTAGTTGGCGGTTGGTCGTTGTGCTGGCCACATGACACCCTCGTTAACCGTGGGCCACAGAATCAGATGACCTTTACATCATCTGCCCTATAGACCACTAGGTCTGAAAGGGGAACTTTACTTTTTAAATTAATTTTGGGACCATCAGGGTGCCTCTGAGTCCACCCAGCCTCTCTATATAGCTCCTCCTTCGTGATCGAAGATGAGCACATTTCTCATTTCCTATGGACTCGAAGAACACGGTAGATGAGGATGTGGCTTGTTAAAGTGCAGGAGATTTGCGATGCATCAGCCTCAATCTCTTGCCCCTTGCCAGCCCAATCCAGTGACAGAACAGAGTCCAGAAAACTGGGGCTGGTTTGGGGGTCCAGTGGATGACCGATGTGCTCTACAAGTCCCACAGTGCTCCAAAACCCAGCCTCTATTGAGTACCTGATAATAGTTGAGGGGAAAGTAAAGGAGGTTGGTCGTTGTGCTGGCAACACGACACCTTTGTTAGCCGTGGGCCACAGAAACAGATGACCTTTACATCATCTGCACCCATAGATTTCGAGGCCTAAAAGGGAAACTTTTATATTATTGTAATTATTATTATTATAGCTTTTATATAGCGCTACTTCCATGCTTATAGCATGCTCAGAGCGCTTTGGTCCAATCTCATTTGTGGACCAGTGGGGGGAGGGGTTATCTAGGAGTTGGTTTCCCGTGCTGCCTTTGGGCGCTCAGTAAACACAACTCTGCCCGAGTCGGATGTCGAACCTCGAGCCCCCTTCTAGGTAGCCAAGCCAAGCTCAAGACGCACTTAGCCTGTCGACCACGCTTCCCACCAGAGTTAAATCTGTAAGACATTTAAATCATGCCACATTTCTCTTTTCTTATCTTTTCAGTTTTATATTTAGTCTCAATCAAGTTGAAAAAAAAAAAGACAATTTTTAAACTTTATTGTTTTACACAAATTGTCAAGTGTACAAAAAACGTTAAAAACATTGATGTTGAAATGTACACACAGACACATGCAATCCAACAGCCACATCTATTGAAACCTAAGTAAGTGTGACTCTTCAATGAGAGGTCACTTTACAACATCATATATAACATGAAAACCAATTTTACTAAAAGCATGAATGTACATATATGGAGGAAAACTATTGCAAAGAGCTATACATACCCATATCAAAGCAACGAGTAACGAGCAAAATTCGAGTCATTCTCACCAATTTTTGCAGTAACTATGAGAGACATATTTGATTACCGAATAAAATGACATATCACACTATAAACATAATATATATTTCAATCTATCGATCCTCTTAATTTTAGTTCTCCGCCAGACCGCTTATCTATCTATCAATCTATACTATCTATCAATCAGTCTCTATCCATCCGCCTATCTGTCCATACTTCCTTTCTAATGAGTCAATCTGTTCAATAGTCTGACTCCGTCCGTCTTTCCTTCAGTCTGTGTGTTTATTTATAGTATTGACAGATTTTAGTTTGCAACACACGATTGTTATCTAATTAATATCCATTCCTATTATGTCAAAGCTAAGTCCTGTCGTCATAATCATGATTTTAACAAAAAATAATTTTAATCTAATACTAATTCTCAAAGTAATAAAAATATCTTGTAAAGTATTATTACTGCTCTCCCTTGAATTGTATTTTCCTTTGTATAGGTTAAGTCCCTTGCATTCTCCTATAGCAAGCTTTATACTCTCTATTTATCTATTATGGAAAAGGGGCTATATGTGTGTAAAATATTTTTTTTTTATAAAAGACATTTTCTTGCACATCTTGGCTATTAAACATATTAATCCATACACACACACACACACAAACATATACAAACACGCTAGCAGACATACATACTTACAAAACAATCCATTATTTATAAAAAGCAAAAAAAAAAAAAAATTGGGTACAGATTTAAGAAATGAGGTACACATGGTGATAGATAATATATGTACAGGAAAGAAATTAATCAACGCCATGTACAAATATAAATATAAAGACATGGCCACTACACTATTGCTTCAGAACATTATCAACATTGTAATTTTTTTCAACATGAAGTGGTGCACTAACTACGGCCTGTGGGACATTTCCGGCTTTTGAGATGTTACTATATCCGCCACTCCGAAACCCCAACCCACTAAATAAGGTTTTAGGGGTCCGGTTCTATTGGGCTCCAATAATTGACAGGGATATACGCTCCGTGCCTGCTATCCATAGGGCCCGTAAGTCGAATACGGCAGAACCGACCAAGAACTGCATGCATTGTCTATATTAGGCCACTATCTAATTATATAAAACATTATATACTATATAGAACATATATATATAAAACATCGTAAAGCGCTTAAAACATCCTGTATTATATTAAACTAGTCGCACGGCGGCGTAGCATACCCCGCTATTTTGCAGGCCTGGTATAAGGCCACTGCAACCTTTGCGACCACAGTGGGCTCCGCACTTTGATAGGACCCGCACTTTCATATACGTGAGGTAGAAATAAAAAAAAGAGTAATCTTTCTTGGTTACAACGTTCCGGCCCTGCTATTTTGTGAATACTTGTTCTCCCCCACCCCTTTTGTTTTTTCGTAGGGTGACTATCCACAGAAATAAGAGAGTGATCTTTCCTTTACTTCTTGCTTCTCGTCCAAACTGTTGAGCGACGAAGACAATTATTTATAAATGCTTAATGGAGGAGTCGGTAAAGAGAAATTTTGCATTCCTGGGCTTTGGGTAAAATCCTTCTAACAAGTCATGGGATTCCAAAGAGCGCAGGCTCGAGCCTTGGTAGACACGGAAGTGAACGCTCTGTGCCGTTGGATGTTTTCGACCAATGCTTGAATCATACAGCCGCCGACCTCGCGATTAGCAGAGGATCGAGAGGCTTTAATTTTATAACTCACCGGACTGTATGCTGGAATAACGTAATCATCTTTAACTTCATCTCGTCAATTTAAACACTGTGTCATAACAGGTGTACATGTGTATGCAAAGTGATTGAAAAGATCAGTTAAACATTTGGTAAAATCAGTGAAAGTCACGCCTCGTAAAAATTGAAAGAAGCCAAAGAGATCAGATGAGTATCGACAATTTTACTTTGAAAGGGCTGGCACAAAATCAACCTTTATGTAACATTGTTGGCTACAAAGATTGTCTGCACTTGGTTAATTGTACCTTACGTAATGCTCGCCCTTGCTCTTATCTAAAATTATGACAAAGACGATATCGAATGTAGATAAATGCGAAGAAATGCATTCATAAATAATGGCCCACACACACGTGTACACAGGGGCGTAGCTAGGAATTTTCCATCGTTTGGGGCCCCTGCATTTTGCGTAATACTTTATTTTTAATGTTAAAAACACTCATTTTGTGGAGGCCCGGGGGATTTTCAAATTCTCCCCCGTCGCCCCCCCCCCCCTAGCTACGCCACTGCGTGTACATCTAATAAAAGATGAACGATGTCATCAACAAAGAAAACCCCCCCTTTTTTTTTTTCACGTAACCGCTGTGTCCAAACAAACGGCAAATACCCTATTTAGTTGTGGGGGATCACTAGCGTTGCAGGTTCCGCCAAGGTGTACCAATGTATGCTGCAAACTGCCTGAAGTTACCGTCTCCTGATTTTTCCTTAAGGGTTAAACATTACGTTTATTGATATATGCGCATCAGAATACATTATGTAGTGGGAAGCGTGGTCTAGAGGCTAAGTGCGCTTGAACTTGGCTTGGCTTGGCTACCTAGAAGGGGGCTCGAGGTTCGACACTCGTGGTGAGTTGTGGCAGCACGGGAAACCAATTCCTAGATACCCCCCTCCTCTCTACTGGTCCACAAATGAGATTGGACCAAAGCGCTCTGAGAGTGCTATAAGCATGAAAGTAGCGCTATATAAAAGCTATAATAATAATGTAATGAAATGTCGGTTTGTGTCCCATTTTTAAGACTATCATCGAATTGCCCTGACAGATGTATTGATTTTCACATTGTTACTAGAGGCGTGTAACAATATATAACAATATGTAATTTAATATAATTACAAAAATAATATAATACAATTATATAATATAATAACAAACATAATTACAAATCCTGTGGTAAACCACATGGAAAACACAAATGATGGCTATTATGCAGTCTCTTCTGGTAATCTGTACCGCATAGCGATGCGATTGTTCACGCCCCAATAACCGGCTGGTCCGATTAACCGTATTTGACGTATATAAATGCTGACAATAATTTGTGTATGGACAAGCGAAAGAATAATACATTTATGACCAGGGCCGGATCTAAGTATGTAAAATATGGGGCAATCGTATGGCTGAAACAAGATAGCGCTTAATTAAAACAAAGGGAAATTACACCTACTAAGTACCTTGAATTTATTTGTCTTTCTTTTTATGTTTTATATTTTTCATATATATCTCTTTAAAAAAATATCTTAACATTTTAATTATTTGGTAAACCCTTATTTATAGTGAAGCCCAAGGCGGATGTATTGTCTTTAGAACAGAATTTGGACAATAAGGTCCTAAGCTAGTTACTTTAAGGTGCCCTTTGTAATAAACATAATGTAGTTGGTTTTTTTTTTAAGTACAATCTTAGCATAGATTGAAGATATCTACAGAACCCAATCTAAACTTCTGTAATCTATAAGAAGACCCAGCACTGACTATCAGAACTGCAATAAGTCTGGCATTGCTGGTTCCGGTGATAGGAAATATAACTATAACATATTATCACACGTAACAGGTTGTTATAGTCAGCTTGAAGCGGCGTCACGTGATTACCATGTGCAATTCTGAAAACGAGGTTGGCAACTTGGTTTAGAGATTATAGGTCTGCTCCATGACATGTGAACGAAACAAACAATTGTCACACAATAATCATGAAAAGAAATAATAAATTCAGAAATGACGTTTTTGTTTATCCAAATGTCTTAACTCTCTTCAGCTGTCTTCAACTGTCTTGAGCAGTTTTCTGAAGGTGTTCAACCTATACAAATAAAAAGAAATACAGACATAAAGAACGTTTAGATTTACAAGTATTTTGAATAGTGAGTTAACACAAAAGCTTTCAAGTTATTGACACTTTGAATAGCAGTCAGGGACCCTGAGTAGGAAAGGGAAGAATTGATAGGCAAGATTATCTAACAGGTAAGAATTTTTTTAAAAATCTTAAATCAATTATTATAGTGACGTAATTTGTTACAAAAAAAAAAAAGTCTGCATGACTGCATCTGTCGTTTTAACCTTTTTTTTTTTCAACGCAGTAATTTAGCTCTTAATATAAGATAAGAGAAGATAATTTCATTGGTCCAAAGATATAGAAATTCAGTATGACAACAATAGTCCGCCTCAGCATAACTACCATAACAATCTAATATGTATAATTAAAAGTAAGGAACTTGTATGTCTACTTACACAGGTAGATGTTCATGTATGTATGTATGGTGGAGACCATAGATATGCTTATTGTCCCTCCCACAAGCGGGGCCCCCAGAAAAAAAAAGAAAATTAGCAAAGCCATCTCTATTAAAGAATGAACCATTCAGCTCATGAACTCGCGGCATTCCCTTTAAAGCTGTCCACTTCTGTTGTGCTACGTACATACGTTTGTGGACCTACAATTCTTCCAACTTGATTTTCAACTCTGTAAATTTTTTACCCCACAAAACTTTACTTTTTTAAGAGAAATAGAGTCAATGCCTAATATTCTTTAAACGATTCAGAACTTTAAAAAAAAAAATCGATAAAATAAATAATATTTGCGTATGAAACTAAAGAGCCGCAGCTTCACATCCAAAGAGCCGCATGTGGCTCGCGAGCCGCAGGTTGCCTACCCCGGTACTATACTCTCCAGACTGTCGTCATGAGCGTCAAGTTTTCATGGTGTCTGGACATTTAGGCACTGGAATATTAGGCACCGGTAGTTTAGGCACCGGGCATTTTGACAATAGGAAATTTATTTCCTATCTCCAGTGTTCATACCCTCTCTCCCCCCTTCTTCACAATAATGTGTCGGCATGCGCCTCCCTTTTGCTGTAGTTGACTTAATTTAATCTGTGATTAAAAAAAAAAGAAAACGAATTAGGATGAATTTTTTCACATAGGCTAAAATTATGAAACCTGGATACAATTTACGCTGCCTGGTCGAGGAGTATGCGGTCTCCCCTGTCGTCCTGCAATATGTTTTGGCTAAAATGTAATTATCTTTAAACCTGAAGAAACATCAAAACTATTTGAAACATTTTACTATTTAAAACATTTTACACACAATCTGAACCGAGCATTATAATGCCTGCTTACAATGGAATCCGGTGTGTGTTAAACAATAATTGCACATATTGTCCAAACAACATTACCTCTTTTAATTGTCTGGATATCATACTACCATCTTGGCTAATGGATACTGGCCAACGCTATCGAGTTAGTCCCTAGAGGGCGCTCTTACATTCTCCATAACATCAAGCTAAATGGAACAAACAAAATCATAACATTAAAATTATATTGATTATAATGTTATAATAGTTTTATTTAAGTGGTCGCTGTAGCAGGATCTTTGCCTTGACAATAACGATTATTACTGAAGATAGCAATCTTGGAAACACAAAAGGATTTAAATGCCATCTTCCACGAGAGATAACCACAGTATTGTTTACAGTTATTTCCCTTTGTTTTAGTATCAGTATGTGTACCCCGTTGAGTTGATGTAGCATTGTATAAATAACAAACAAGAAGATATTCTGAATATTGCTTCTAGTATCATAAGTATCTGCATGCTTTACATGAAATTGTGTTGAATTTGTCCTTGGTTAGTAGGTGGCACTCTCCACAATGACCCGACCTATAAAGCCTCTAGAAAGCGCTGTTCAAAACGAAGCTACTATAATGCCTCTAGGTGGTGCTGTTCAAAATGAAACTACCTATAATGCCTCTAGGTGGCGCTGTTCAAAACGAAGCTACCTATAATGCCTCTAGGTGGCGCTGTTCAAAATGAAACGACATATAATGCCTCTCGTTGGCGCTGTTCACAAAAGAGACCGCCTACAATCCCTCAAGATGGCGCTAGCTGAAGTGATGGCGTTCCATTAATGGCACATTCAAGCTCTGATTTGGATACAAACTGTACGCAACGCCCCTCGATAGTTCAACATTTGAGTTAATATCTAACTTCCGTTTGTTTACATGAAATAATAAATGCTGTAGAAAATCCTTCGTTCGTTAACATGTCCATACATATAACATATTTGATTCAACTCCGATACAAGTTTTAAGAGTTTGTAGGCTAACAGAATGCAGTACGTAATAAACGTATTTAAATACATAAAGAATAGTCGATAACACACACTTTTTTACAAAGGAACTGTACAGTATTTGAACAACGTTATAAGTGCTAAATAACCGCATTTGTAAAGCTGAAGGTATTGGGGCGCTAATGTAGTTAGAAAGTGCTAGATTACAATAACTTTTGGCTTTAGTTAGTATGGTGTAGTTGTCAGTACTAGTTTTATGATAACTAAATTCTGTCATGAGCTTAAAAAAACTTTTTGGTTTAAAAAAAGGCTATTTTTTTTCCAAGGGAGAGCACTTCGAATAAATTGAGTGATAGCAGAAAGTCTGAAATCGATTCGATTTCTAGAATGATTAGTTCCAGGCGATCAATAAAGTCAGTATCCGGTCTATTGAGTTTTGTCCGATTTGCACAAATGATTTCTATCTATGGCTTTTGTTAGCATAGTGATTTGTTTCGGATGTATTGATCCCACTTATACTGGCGTGTGACCGCAAAGTCTATTGTCCCTCAAGTCGCTTTATTTTTGTTGCCTATTAAAGCTGCGTTACGCTCTCTTTCGATTTGGTGGGCGCCACAGTGGCGTTGTAGTCTCGCTCCCCTAGAGTAATGATAGCCTCCGTGCCCGGGGGCTGCCCTCGCC
Organism: Biomphalaria straminea; assembly: GCA_021533235.1. Lineage (NCBI taxonomy): Eukaryota > Metazoa > Mollusca > Gastropoda > Planorbidae > Biomphalaria > Biomphalaria straminea. Next base: position 18,535 of record JADKLZ010042453.1, read on the forward strand.
TGCAGCATTTCCAGCAGATGGCGCACAGGGACGAGTGGACGTAGGACCGAAACTTGTTGTCGAGGATGTAAAAGACCAGTGGGTTGACCGCTGAGTTGGAGAAGGACAGACAGAAGGCCACGATCTGGAAGATATGCCAGAAACTGTCGTAAGATCCGTTGGGGTGAAGAAAGAACCAGAGGAAGTAGGCGTGTCTTGGTGTCCAGCAAAGGGCGAACGCCAGAATAAGCATGAGAACTGTCAGGGCCAGTCGGCGTCGTTTGTTGACCATCGACTGCGGACGACCCGGCTGGGCGAACTTGGTCCCCACTAGCCTCACCTCTGTCGTCAAAGGCGTCGTCTCTTTCGTTAGCTTAGGGGAGGCAGTCTGAGACAGTGTGCTATTTTTATCTTCAGGTTTTCCCGTTGCCTCGTTCCCGATCGTTTTCCGCTGGTACGGTACATCCATTGTGGGAATAGGTCCTGTGTAAACGAAGCTGTTTGGAAAGACCTGAGTGGATTGGGTGATTTCTGACGACGGTTTCCGATCGTTGGTATTCTTTTCCGTGCTTGTGTGGCTTCGATTCGGAGTTTTGTTTTTTGGATCGATAAGACATTCTTTCGACTTTGCGGCATTGTCTTCTATTCCGTTTCCGGTCGTAATATCCGCCTCTGGCTTATGATTAACGTCCTGTTGCTTTTTGGGGCTATTCACGTCTTGTCCTTTTAGTTCAGACTTAATGGAGTTTTGGTATTTGGAGTTCTGATTACCCGCCAGACGCCTTCTGTCTGATAACGGAAACGCTCTTAGAAGGAGATGAACAGCTATAACTGAGTAGGCCACGGCGATTACCAGTAAAGGGAGACAAAACAAGATGACGAATCGAAGTCCGACGTGGATTTTCACGTACAGCATACCCCACTTGGTGTCGTAGATGCTGCATACCTGCTTGACGTACTTCTCGCTGGACGTCGTGGAGCTGATCGTCGCGGACAACAGCGTCGGCATGGAGACGGCAATGGCCAACGCCCATATGCCCAAGGTCAAGAGGATGGGCTCCCTCCGCTGGTGACGCCACAGCTTTTTCCCCATGACTATCAGGCACCGCTCCACGCTCAGCACCGACAGCGTCGTGACCACAACGGTGGTGGCCAGGCTCTCCGCGAAGAAGCTCAACTTGCAGAGGACGAGACCGAAAGGCCAGTAGGAGAGGGTGTACCAAATCGAGTTGAACGGAAGCGACACGATCAGGAAGATGAAGTCGCCGGAGGCCAGGTTGACCACCAGCATGTTGTGCGTCGTGGTTAAAGACTTGTGCTGCGCGAACGACAAAATCAGCAGCAAGTTTCCGACCAGGCCGACAACCAGGATGACAGCGAAGACGCACGGAACGGCGATAGCCTCTGGCGTGGGGTACTCCAGCAAACGTTCAGTGCAATTGTGCAGCGGGGTGCTTGTGTTACAGTCCGAGAACCTGTCTTGTGACGCCTGCTCCTCGGTTAGCTCCATTCTTGATCTATTTAGAAATATAAAAAATGAAATAAATAAAAATATGAATAAATGTGAAGTCGTGATTTTGCTAACACATATAGGATCATGTATGGGTTTGAGCAGAGGTGGGCGAATTACGACCAGGCCATAGGCGGCCCGCAGGAGTGTTTTGTGTATTATATGAAAGAAAAAAAATGTTTTGACTTTAACTCTTTCTCTCCTAACTGACGATACCAACGTTGATTCCATCAGAATGTGGTAAATAATTACGGAGAGAAAGAGTTAAGAATGTGGATTCTCCAAACGAGTATAATTTTGTGCTTAAAATATTGTATTTTTTATTATTACAATAGCTCTATTCAAGTCACTTCTTCATGGAACGTGGATCCATGAACTTTCATCCACGAACCTGAACAGCTAAGGGGTCGTTCGTAAAATACGTCACGCTCTAGGGGGGAGGGGGGGTTTGAGAAAGTGTGACGCTTTGTGACAAGGGGGGAGGGGGGGGTCAGAAAAAGTGTGACGTCACAAAAAAAAAATGAAATAAAAATGTAAATGTCACCCCAAGCACCGCAAGCCGAGAGCTCCTCGTTCAAAAAAAATCATTCTTCACGACCTTGCTGAAAATCAAGTCTTGGCGTTGATAGAAGAAGTACCAGGACATGAGACTGTGGAGTGGATTGACAAGGAGCTAATGGCTAATGAGGATCTAACTATGCCACAAGAACAACCAATCAATAACGAGCAAATTCCCATTATTACTATTGAGGAGCATTTGGAAGCAGTTTGGGAAGATATTGTTGAAAAGTAGTGGCAATAAAACTATTTTCTGAATTACTAAAATTTATTTTGGTTGTATTTTTTTTGTGACGTTACGCACG
>JADKLZ010042465.1:2971-13674 GCA_021533235.1 Biomphalaria straminea
GCTGTAATTTGTCTTAGGACAAACGACTCCAGAACGTAAGACTTAAAATAATTTTTTTTTTCACAAATTAATAAATAAATGAAATAAATAAATAAAAACAATTATCTCAAATTGTGTATCAAACACATTTAGCCACGTCATAATATTGATAAAATAGTGAAAAATACGTATCATGTGACAGCCTTTCGTATTGCGTTATTTGAATAGATTGAATAGAACATATAGAGAAAATGTTGTTTGTTTACGTTTGGTGAATGAGGTCCAGGCCATCGGTCATTGTTTAAAATATCTATTATTTTTCGATACGTTTCTAACACGTAGATCTAGTCTAGATATAGATCCGCTCTAAAGAACTTATCTAGATTTGCTTTTAGATCTAGAATCTAGAATCTAAATTTTTGCGTATTAATGAGCGTAAAAATATAAGCGAATCTTAATTATACTATCAATGAACTTAAATCAACTTTAAAGAACTAGTAATTCTTTTCTCAGAGATATACAACATCTGTTGAATTTCTAGGAAAATCTTCAGTGCCGTTTTTAAGTTCAGTTTTCCATGTTCCTGGATCCAGGTACCTGAAGGTTCCATGAGGTTCTAACTTGAATAGAGATATTGTAAAGAAAAAAATATTTTTAAAAATTAATTTAATAATAAAAACTTGGATACGTTATGTGAAGAGTGTTGATGTTTTTGACTTCCTATAATCAATGTTTAACGAGTTCTAATCCTGTGGGTAGAGTAAAATAAAATAGGAGAAAGTTGGATGAGAGAGTTGAACGAGAGAGTTGGATGCTGCTAAACATTCTCGGCCTTCGCCACTTCACTGTGAATTAAAATCATCACTGGTATACCTATAACCCTCTCCCTTCAAGTCAGTAGCGTATCTACGGGAGAAAAGTGGGGGCCGATCATCCCCATCTATCCCTCCAAAATGTCTGGATCCAGTCTTTCACTTAGGGATAACTTTAATTCTTTCTCTCCTATTTGACGATACAACGATACCATCGTTGATTTGACACCATTACATTATTATTTTTTGTCTTTTCGCAAACATTTATTCGTGTCACTTAAAAAGAGCATGCATTCCCCTTCAGTTTTATACCAAATAAAACATTTTCTGATAACAAAAGTTTTATTGAAACAGGGAAGTGAGATACACACGAACAAAATGAATAATTCCGCCGGATCATGGAAAATAATTACGGAGAGAAAGAGTTAATTTGTAACATTGTCAGACAAGTATCATTACTACATATTTCAGAAGAAATGCGTAGTCGTTCGCGTAGTCATTCACAAGGACATTGTAAGATCACTCATCAGCTTTCAGACCTAATTAGATCTACTTCAGTCCTGACCGTCATCGCCCTCATCGCATAGCGAGACTCATTAAGGAAATAGTTTAACGGCTTGCGGTCTCCTCGTGACGAGTTGGACAAGTATTACTCACTTCTCAATCTATTCCACGACTTGTGGTGAGAGGGGGGGGTAAAGAGGGGGGGGGTACACTGAAACATGATTGTTGACTGTCACACTTCGGGGCTTCTGTATTAAGCGTGGTATGTTCCAGAACAAGACGATCAAATCATTGATAATCGTTTTCGTATTTTCGCCCTCCAATCAGTGGCGTCCTTATCTGTGACCGTCGTGCTAGGCTATTTGTAAGATTAGTGCCAAGAATATCTGAACGATGGACTGGCGGTGACAAAAGATTCTCCTTATAATGGGGCCCACCTTGTAGGCATGGGGCATAGGGCGTTAGCCCCACTCGCCAATCCTTAAGACCGTCATTGCCTTCAATTATCCTATCTGGTTAGAAATCTTTTTGCGATAAGGTGCATGTACAATGTATAACTCAATCACTACACCATCCATAAATCAATCACCATTTCTAAAACAAATAATGTTTTATTTTAGCATTCGATAAGTCAACGCAAAATGTGCTCATTTTTGTAACCTTGACAACCCCTCTCACTTCCTCCTCCCTCCCACGTCCTACCTGCCCAGTATCAATATTCAGGTTGTCATTTCGCCATCCTCTTTCTTCAATAAACAGCCAAGTTTCTGACAAAAAAAAAATGGGTGAAAACTGGAACACTGGCTGGATCTATTCAATTATTTACGTGGCGACGTTGTAACGTTGAAAGTCAGGTAAAAAGGACAACTGGCTTTCATTCAAAAGTTCTTAGACCCGCATTTTTCCCCAAACACTTTCGCCCGAGCGTTTGAACCGTTTCACTATCAATAAAGTTAAATCTTAATGCATTCAATTTTAATATTCATACAACTTTGAACCTTTTTTAATTCAATGTCAACTTTTTAACAAATGTCATACAAATAAGACAATGTACTGACATTACTACACACGATAATCCGGTTTGTAAGCAGAAGAGGGGGGAAAATAAAAAGTCAATTAAAATGCGAATGTAATGTTTTGGAAAACTCCAGCGCGCCGCGTTAGCGAATGTAACTCCAGAGACAAGAGAGGCGGCCAATAATAGACTCGCGTTATTTTAAGAAACGGACCTGACGTCACATGCAGTGGCGTACGTGACGCTCAAAGCGTCCTTAGTCCCCGCGTTCAAACCTATAAAAAGCTCCTGCACCACGTGGTACTTATCAACCAAAATAGTTTTTTTTTTCTTTCTCTACCTAACGAATATTGGTCAGACTTCTGTTTTGACTAATTTATAACCTATACGCGAGATAACAAAAAAAAAAAAAAAGTCTGCACATTTTTTTTTTCTTCGTGTTATCTTTGTGATCCAAGAGCAGAGGTGACCTTCTAACAATATTGCCAAACGTTAGCGAATCGACCAGTGCGCAAAGTGTCGCTGGCAGTTCACTGGATCTATCGCTCACACGCACAGGGAGTTTGAACTAACTTCGCGGGTGGGGTTTAAAATTTGAGTTTTGAATTGATACGCAGGTAAGATGTGATACCTTTTTTTTATGTCACTGCATTAAGTTGTAGATGCATATCTATGGGCAATATTTTAAAAAAAGATATTGTGATTTAGACTACATCTAAAAATATTTTTGTATATCTAGTATCTAGTATCTATATCAATTTTTTTTATAATTTTTTCTTAAGGAGGGGGGGGCCCCCCCCCCCCACCCCTCCACCCCCCCCCCACTCTCCCCCCCCCACCCCCCCCCCCGGTAGTGTGAAAAAAAAAAGGAAATACAGTATAATATAATTAAAAAGTTTAAAATCAAAACAATCATCTAGCTCTAGAACTAGAGTTCTATTTAGAAATACTACAACTAGATTTAGTAACCTACTAGATATAGATCTACTCCGGAACACTTCTCACATTCTGAGTATTTATCGGGACACTTTCAATTTTTTTTTTCTAGATTTGGGCTACTAGATCTAGTTAATTATTCCAGTACTCCGTGGAACTCAGTTTGGGGAACACATTGTTCTAATAGAGAGATCTAGAAATTCTATATTTTAATGTGTGAATTCAAAAATTGCAAATTATATATTCAAAGTTTTTTTTTTAATGTTTTGTAAGTTTTAAAAAAATGATAGGAAAAAAAAAACGCTAGGCTTCTTTGAACTTTGGGCAGTAAATCTAGTTCTAGAAATGTGTTGATTGTGTTAGGGAAAGGATTGTTGAAGACACAGTCCCCACACGCCCCCCCCCTCTCTCTCAGGTATAATTTATTTGTTTAGATCACTTCACACTCCAAACAATGTTTTGTTTCAAGGTTAAACGCCATTTCTTATCTTTTTTTTTTTTATTTGATGTCAGGGGCAGGGAATGATTGTCATTCTGTTATAAAGATTGGCTGGGCAGAATTATATTAGTTCCAAATGTAGATCAGTCTTAAAATGACTTTTACAAAAAACAATGCCCCAATTGCATGCTGTTTGTTGGCGGTTTGATTTTGTTTGTGCTTTTTTTAGAAATGACATAAGAACAATAAGAAGCTAGGTGTAGATCTAGACTACTGCCTACGTGACAATGTTCAAATGTTTTGTGTCCGTCTTGTAGCGGCTCATGACGTCCTTGCTAATAAATTTACTTGGCGCTAATGACTCTGGCAAAACAAGTAGATCTGGGTGTAGATTAATTAATAGTTGAAATGTTAAATACACCTGGGTTTTGTTTTATATAGAGTATCAGGATCTATTCCACGCACGTAACGTTATGTCTCGCTATTAGCCAATGATTTTACAATGGTCTGCTTTTTAATACACGGAGGAATAAACTGGCCTAGTGAAAAAAATAAACTTCAAAATTGGACGTCTCGAGTTTGAATCCATGTAAAGGCTGGGATTCGTACTTAATGTTCTTAAGTCATATATTAACCTGTTTAACCGTTGGAAAAAAAAATTAACTTTGACCCGACCATTACCTTTTTAATACGATATATATAAAGGCCTACAGTATTACTATAAAAGCCTACACACGTTGATACAATAAAATAGAAAGGGAAATACACTAACACGGATCAATACAATAGTGCGTAAAAAAAGACAACAAACAACAACCCCGCCTTCTGTGTCCCACCCACCTTGTTTTCAAAGCAGGATTTACCAATCTCGCACTTTGTCTCTAGTCCCCCACTTCCGCGTCGGACTATATGCCGCGGAGTGATATGCTGCGGAGTTATATATGTACTGAATGTACTAGTGTCTGAATCACCCTCCGTTCTTGGGGATGAATAAACTGAAAGTGACACACTCACTTCTGTCTGCGCCTCGCCCAAAGAGAATGAATGACAAGAGGGGAAACATCCAGACTGTTTACTTTCGATGTCAACCCAGAGTTATAGCAAGAAACGTCGCAGTCGGTGTATTAGCCTGAAAAAGAGTGCTGGAATCATGGGATAGAAAACACAAGGTTTTCAGATTGCTAAATTATGTATAAGTAGTGTGTTACGGATATGGACCGCCAAGGATACGGACCTTTATAATTGAAGAAACACAAATTGAGAGACGCTGTACTTGACAACGCAAAGCTTATCTGAGTAACAGCTTTCATCTCAGAAGGATGAGTTATCTCCCCTTCTATTTTCCTACACCGATACAGCTCACTCAGGCTGTCTCATCGATGTGGGAGTCACAAACATGAAGATTAAACAAATCAAGTTTTTAAGAGCTTTTTGTTTATTACGTGGGTCGTGGCCATAGACATTAATAAATATAGATTGGAAAAAGGAAGTAACTTCATGTGACTTGAAAACATGTATATCTTTTTTTTTTTTTTTTTTTTTTTTTTTTTTTTTAAATGGTTTATTCAGATATCTATTGAATTCGGATTTCCGAATAATGAAAAATGTAAAAATTGCATGATCTTTAGTCTTTAAACAAAATTTATAGACATAAAATAAAGTACACACAATTGCAATTTACAAAGTTTCATTTCAGAAAGCTCTCTTATTGGCCAGTCTATATTTATTTATGTCTATGGTCGTGGCACAAATGAAAGTTGTATATTCTGGAGAATGGGTGTTTGACTCTTTCCAACTTTTATATGACTTTGTAAACGTAACTTTATTACGCTGTGGATGACTCCTATAGTTGTATTTATTGACCCTTTACATTATACGTGTTATCTTCACTTTTGTATTTGAGATCGGAGACTTAGGTTATTATCAAAGTATTATAGAATTGACCTACGTCTAAAATATATATCAAGCTATATATTTAACACGTTTATTTTTTTTTTCAAAAGGTCTGTTATTTGGGATGTTAATTAATAGAGGCAAATGCCAACCGGATCTACGTAATCAAAATGTAAACAAAGGGCATGTCACTGTGATTAACTTAAGGTATGAAATCCGCCTTGAAAGTGAAACATATAGGAGTCCTCGTTGGAGTGTAAGGAGTTGCTCTCCCTTGACTGATTGGTGCAAAATCAATAGAAGCTTCCGGTTTCGTGAATTTTGCAATTATGCTCTGAAAACAAATTGAGAGAAAGAGAGAGAGAGAGAGAGACGGACAGAAAGGGAGGGAAAATTCTAGAATATTTTTTTCATGTTAAAATAGTTCAACTGCGTTTTATATTCGTTTTTTTTTATTTAAAAAAACAACAACCTTCAATTGGTAATGCTTTTGTTAGTAAAGGCCTACACTTTTTGACCTCGATAATGTCAGTATGCATATATAATTATGCGTTTGCACGAGAGGAAACAATTCCAAGCCATATGTAAAGCATTGGTTTTGTTTGTAATATAAATGATTTGCAACTTTAGCATATCTGTGTTACACGAACATCGATTTGAAAACATGATCGTGTACTGAAGCTATCAGATATCAAAATAATATCGTGTATCTGAAGTGATTTTCTTTTAGTATATCACGTGACTCGCGTCAAACATGTTTCTGATATCTCATTACAAGTTAGCCTGTTGTCTTTTCTTGACAATGTGGTTTGATATCTAATAGGTCTACAAAGCAATCCGAACTATTGAAGTTTGCTGTTTAATCTCGTCAATAGAAACAAACTAATTTAGGGCCATGTAAAAAAAAAGTAAATTTCCCCTTTCAGACCTTGTGATTGTAGGTCTGATGATGTAAAGTCATCTTTTTCTTTGGCTAAAGCTTAGTGATCAGGGTGTCACGTGGCCAGCACAATGATCAACCGCCTTTACTTTCCCCAACGTAAGTCAAGTACTCATTAGAACTGGCTGGACTCAGGGGCGCCCTAAAATCCTGAAAAAGCTAAGTCCCATTTTTCACCAAGATTCGAACCCAGGACCCCAGGATCGGTAGCCAAGCACTTTAAAACTCAACCACCTTTCCCTCTAGGCCTCTAGGGTATTTCAATGTAAAACCATGAAATAACAAAATGTTTTCTTTCTTATGTTTTCTACTATGGTACCCTCCGGTCTTGTGAAACCGGTCCACTAAGCTTCATAATTCAGAGTAGAAATTTTAAGGGTCCAGAAAGCAGGACATGGTCCGCAGGTCGTAGTTTGGCGTCACTGAGCCACTAGTTTTTGAAAGCAAGAATCGAAAAGACTAATTCTAATATTAAAAGACCGGAGTTTTTTTTTACCCTTTAAGATTGCACAGAAACACTGAACTATGGGTAAAGTTAAATTTATTTCTAGGCAAACATCAAGACAGCAATATAGCAAAACACAAATTAACTCTTTTTCTCCTGATATACGGCGCCAACGTTGATTTGACCCATATTAATTAAACTAAATTGATTTTTATATTTATAAACTTTAATTGGTGTTGTGTAAAAAGATTTAATTTAATACCAAATATAACATTTTCTGATAACAAACAAAAAAGGTATTGAAGTTTAATCATAAAAAGGTTTGTGAAATACCAATGAGCAAAGCGAATACCTACTGTCGAAACGAGGACATCAATGACGGAGATAAAGAGTTAACATGGACAATGATAAACATAACTATTTCAGACGTCAGCCGAGGACAAGGACTGCTTGCTGTAGATGCACATTTTTTTTTTCTCAAGCACTCCCTAATGCCATGTGGCAGAAATGTGCTGTGCGTGGGTGTGTGTATTTAAGGGTGAAAAGGGGGGGGGGGGTTGGGTACAGAAATCGGAAATCTTTTTATCTCAGTAGTCATCTGTAGTCATGGTAACCTCACGTTTGTACTACAGGTAAACAAAACTTTGTCAGGTCAGCAGGGCATCTGTGTGAGCTAATGAGATTCACTGCTTTGTTCTTGGCCCATTTTAAGTTATAGTTAGCATGTGTACTTTACTCTCACTTTTAAGTTAGCAGAAAATTATCATTTTCTTTTTAATTTTTGGCCAAAAATTTATTTTTCATCTGGCCACAAATTTGTTAGATCTAGTAAGGCTTGCGTGTTTTAATTAGTTTCAATCCAGTCTGGCAATTAGCCCTGGCAGGAAAATCAATAACAGACACAGCTGGAGTGGTTTCAATTTTGTATCTGTCGATACCAACAATATTGGATGTGTACATATAGACTCCACCAAGAGCACTGCAAAACCAAGCAATAGCTAATACATACTATTCACTATAATAAAGAATGCTATCTATCATATCTTTAACAACAGGGTCGGATTAACAGGAGTGTAGACAATGCAGCATCGCTGAGCCTCATTCATTATTATGGGGGGGGCCCCCCGCCCCCCAACAAACGGAACGTCTCTAAAACATGGAAACTTCCAAATATTTTTTTTTTTAATTTAAAAAAAACGAGATTAAAAATACACGTATACAAATGTGTCATCATATTATCAATATTAAAATGAAATTGTGTCAAAGATTTCCACAAAAAATCTGACTAGGGCCTACACATAGTTAAATCCGGCTCTGTGTGACAGTTTAATTTTTTATTCCAAATGTATGCGTGTAGCTAGCATGTACTTTTCGCTTGTGTTTTCACTTCTGCTTGTTTCGGAGGTCTCTGTGACAAGGAAGTAGTTAAACGACCTTCACCTGTAATTTGAATCTCTTTTTTAGAAAAATATAAAAAGTAAAAACTCTTGCGTTGTTTTATTGTCATAAAACCCATTCTGTGTAACTGGCTTGACTTCAGTCTGCTTAATTGACATTGTTGATGACCACACTTAAGAGGCCTGGAGCAAGACCAATGGTCATAGAAGGCCTTAACATGTACCCGTGATAAAAAAACTATTGGTCTTTCTCCACTGCCCACAGGTCGCGACGCCGCATTTCAGTGTTCAGGACTTCTATGACCATTGGCGTCTTGTGGGGGCGGCTTTCGAATCGATGGGTTTTTGGTTCGAATCTCATTGAAGGCTGGGATTTTGAATTTGGGTATTTTTGGGACGCCCCTTAAGCCACCTAACTGTTATGTGCACCTCACATTAATTGGAAAAAGTAAAGGCGGTTGTTAGTTTTGCTGGGCGCACGACCCTTGCGGCCATAGCAACAGATGACCTTAACATCATATACCACCTCATAGATGTCAAGGTCTGAAATGTGTAATTTACTTTTTTTTTCTTCATTGACCTACCTTAGAATTCTTTGACTCTTTTAACTCCACACCTTTACAATGCGGCTCCTTACATGTTCTTTCTGTAGGGATTACCCAGACCCACGTGACCCATGGATGCACACACACACACACATAACACTGAGTGTAAAGAAGACTGCCTTTACAAAAAGTGTCATTTACATTTCTCTTGCATTTCTATGCCCGTACAAACAAGACTCTCAACGAATGTCAACCTTCGTTTTTACCTTTGCGAGAGTGAATATAAATCGGGTATTTATTCTGTGCTAAAAATAGATCCCCTATTAATACAAGTTTCTCTGAAAATAGCTTTCTGGGTTGAGGAGCAAGGTCATGGTCAATTACTTGTAAATACGTGAGGCAATTGAGAATCAAATATTTGTTTCGTCTTCAGCGTGTTAGCCAGAGTCTACATTTACATGTACGTTGAAAGCAGTCAAAGTCTATCGACAATAAACTTGTCCTCAAGGACCTGGAATTAAGATCTACAGTGGCTGTTGCAATTTAAGTTCGATTTTTTATTAAGTCCATGATTTATTGGCCAGAACAGTAATCGAATGCCGCAGAGTCCTCCCCCCGCCCCCCCCCCCCCCCCCCCCCAGAATTTGAAAATTTGAGGGGTCACCCCCAAATGAGTGTTTTTACATTAGATATTACGCAGAATGCAGGGGCCCTCAAAGAGGCCAATCCCTCCGGGCCCCACTGGAATGCCATTAACTCTCACCCAAAACGATGTTATAGTCTTATAATCAAACTTAAATTATAAAATTGTACAAGAAAAAAAAAGTTTACCTAGAGCCGAAACAAGAACTTTTTTTAACCACTTCAGGCAGATAATGTAAATGCGCATCTGTTTTTACGGTTAACGGCTACGAGGGTATCATGTAGTCAACACAACGACCAACCTCCTTGACTTTCTCATTTAAACATTAGATCTTGGTGGACTGGGGACGTCAAAAAATTCCGGAAGTTCTAAATCCCAAATCCCCAAATCTTTATCACTGGAAAATAATCTAATTATACTTACGACATCTAAAGTCTAAACTCGTTTAGCTGCATTTAAAGCAAATTTATTATTTTATAAATATGCAAGCTGCTTTACTGCATCAATACTTAATGCTGGCTAGTATAATAATGTTTTTGGTAGAAAGAGAAATGGACCGCATTCACCAATCGTAAGCAAACATTTAGTCACGTGATAATATTGATAAAACAACGAAAAAAAACCACCCTGTCCCACGATAGCCATTGTGTATTCAAAATTAGATCGTAATTTGTATAGAAGAGATAGAGAATCACGTGGCTAAATGTTCTTTGTTTACGATTGGTGAATGAGGTCCATTACTGTAGCTAAATTTACGGTCATCATAACTCTTTTTTTTTTTTTTTAGCAGTATGAGGGCGGCATATTGAAGCCAGACTAAATCTCTAAATAGACACAAAGATAAATGAACTAATACAGATATTGATACACACTGATGGATTGAGCTTGCAAATGTTGATTATCGCTTCTGTAAACCAAAGTGTAAAACACTTGACAAAAAGGGCCCTTATTGCTTACCAGAGATTCCTTGGCGTAAAATCAATGGCGTCCCTGATTTGGCACGCGAGTTTCTATCAGCAGTAAGGGGGCGGGGGGGGTTGACCTTGGCTCCACCAGACCTTGCTTCCCTCAATGTCAGAATGGGCGGTTGTCTTGTCTGCCTGCAGTCACGTCCAAGTTCCTTCCCGCCAATTTACTGGAGTGAGTCAGTGTTCC
>JADKLZ010042519.1:0-12393 GCA_021533235.1 Biomphalaria straminea
TCATGCCAATTTACAATACTGATATATTCTCTTACTGCATTCAAATGAAATTAGTTGTTAGGACAATCATGCCAATTTACTTACTGGCCCATATTGGATGATAAAATGACGATGTCCGCTCCAAAACACGCTCAGCACAAACTGAGTCTCATTCGTTTTTTTGTTCTTAGACTCCCTGACCAGAAAGTCACCATCATTAACCAGCAATCTCTGGACTTCTTCTCGGGGCAGGACACCATGGAACCACTCCTCATCAGCCATTCGCCCCTTGGCCTCGGTCGCATCCAGATCCTGACGAAACACATTATAATGAATCTTTTGTGGACAACCAATGAATTCTATTATTTATAAAAAGTGAAAAAGAGAAAAAAGCTGATTGATGAAACAATTGATTGCTAATGAGGAATATAAGATAGTGCATGGTTTTGTTTACATTCAACTTCTATTCAACCAAGAGATATTGTGACTAAATGAAATATTTTATCTAACTGTAGTGGTCAAGCCCCAAGGACTTGTTTTTTTCTCTTAAGTCCAGATTTATGTCTTGTTAATGGCAATAAAAAAACTAAATTTAAATGTAACCATTTCATAAGCCTTCCTTAATACTCACCACTAGAAGCCCTTCCTCTCTCATTTTTACCATAGACATCCTAGAATCTGGTCCATTGCTAGGCTTCAGAAATTGTTCCGATCTGAAGAAACAATGTGTGTTATTTAACCAATTGTGTAATTTTTAATTTCACTTTTGTTTATTATAATGCATATAAAGGTCCCTCAGATTTTGTGGTCAATGGGGCAGATGATGTCAAGCTCATAAGTTCATATAACTAACAGCTAACAAGAATGCAGTAGAGCTGGGTGGACACAGGTACATGCTCAAAATTCAGAGGTTCAAAATACCAATCTTCACAGGATTTGAACTTGTGACTGTTGGCCTGGAAGCCAAGCACTTAACTACTCAGACACACCCTAATTATCATTTTAAACTTGTTCTAATCTGCTGTCCAACTATGTATTGAAAAAACATTCTACTCCAAAACTACTTCCAAATATTTCAAACTAAACAAATATATCAAATTATTTTTTATAAATATCATAGTAGTAATGTGCCACTTAATAAGATGACCTTAATATCATCTACCCATGGTCTGGAAGAGGTCTCTTTACATGTGGGAAGTGGGAAGCGTGGTCGAGAGGCTAAGTGCGGCTTGAGCTTAGCTTGGCTTGGCTACCTAGAAGGGGGCTCGAGGTTCGACACCCGACTCGGGCAGAATTGTGTTTACTGAGCGCCCAAAGGCAGCACGGAAAACCAGCTCCTAGATACCCCCTCCCCCCACTGGTCCACAAATGAGATTGGACCAAAGCGCTCTGAGCATGCTATAAGCATGAAAGTAGCACTATATAAAAGCTATAATAAGAATAAAAAATAATAATGTCCACTTAAGACTTTATAAATTATGAGCTATTATAAAAGTATTATATACAGAGTTTCTTAATTTGGCTGTTCTTTTTGCCACTTCATTTTTGAAGTGGCTTTACATTGGTTACAGAAGACTCAAGACATCTATTCAAACAACATTACACATTGGTCGTCTCCTTTCCATTAGGGCTATAACAGAAAGATTTAAAAACCGCTTTATCCCACTTTCAGTTAGAGTGTTACAAGATCAGCTGTCGTCATCAAGAAGTACACAGAAGTCAAATTCATATAGCGCTGGATATGAATGTGTATGTGTTTTGTTTGTGAATGTTGTTCAAATTTTTCATCTATATTGTTTTGGTACAGTAGTTACGCTGAGGTTGTCAAATGTAGTCAAACTAAATTTCCATTTGATTGGATCAATAAAAAAAAAAAATGATCTTACCTCTCATAACTATTGTGACTCTTCTTTCTGATCTCTGCCTTATTGTCACCCTCCTCGCTGATTGTACTGCTGTTGTCATCATCGTCTCCACCACCAGAGTGACTGTGGCTCTTCTTCTTGGGCATTATCTTGGACAGGGCACCTTTGATAGCTGCTTTCTGTTGCCCAAATGTCGATGTTGAGGGCGACGCTGACACACCACTGTTCAATGACATGTTGTCCTGATTGGACTTAAAAAAAACAATTATTTAAACATATTTACTCATGAGTAAATTGATTGACAAAGTATGTTATTAAAACTGTTTACTAAATTGTCTAATGAGTTCAAAATATTTGAAGACAAGTTAGGTCAGGCATTATTAGAAGTCAAGAATTCATTTGAATCAAAGTTACACTAATAGAAAAAGACAACAACATCTATCTTTAACACTAATTTTAGTGAGTAATGGTTTATAAGAATTTTGTGACCAGTCAACTTAAGTATCTCAACCAGATGTTAGGTACTAAGAAAGCTAATGTTTTCCACAATATAAAGTCAGGATATTCATCTAAATCACATTATGGGGGTATTTCTAATTTATTATTCTTAAGTATTTCTCAGCCTTGTTTATACATATAAAAAAGGGTGTTTTCAGTGGACATAGAGAGTACTAAAAAAGGAAATTCCACAAAGGCAAGTATATCTAAAAAGATTTTAAAAAAAAGAAAGGGGAAAGGTAGAAACAAAAAAAGTACACAAATGACAGAGTGCTTAAAAAGAAAGGCAAGTATATCTGAAAAGATGAAAAGTGATATTTGATTCAAACAAGGATTAGAAACTGTATGATAAGACATTGGCTTTGTAATGAATATTCTTTTAGCTGCTTTTGCCACAGTTTAATTAAATTGGACAAACTTGGGGGTCTAGATATGAATGAGTTCCTTACTATTTCTCCTACATCCTGAACATCTGAGGCCGGGGGAGGGGGATTGCTTCCCAGCTGGTCTAAAGGTTGTTTGATAACTTCCACCAGATTCTCCAGTTTCCTCTTGTTTCCTTCCAGCTCTAAGATTTCTCTGGTGTGGTTTTCTGACTGCGCCCTTTTCTCTATATAGCTGAAAATGATCAAGTAGCAAGCAGAGTTACAATACTAAAAGGCCAACTCCTTCTCAAAGCTTAAGCAATGGGGGAGAGGTGAAGTAAGAGTTTCATTAGTAAGAATCTTGTGGCTTAAAGTTCTTTTTCTTAAAGTTTTTTTTTGTTTTTTTGTTTTTACATATATAGAAATTGTTAAATTTTAAGAGTTACCTCTGCTGTATTTGTTATTTGTGTTTTTTTTTTTTTTAGTAGTTTTGTTAGTGAGTGTTTTGACTTTGGGATAGTTTGGATACACTTTATAAATAAAATTTCAGGTGTCGAAAAAGTATAGCACAGGGAAAACTCATAAATGTAAAGGCTCATTTCAAAAGCTGTACCAGTGTTGTACATAGACTTGTTTAATTCAATTAACTAAAAGAATAATTAGAAGTACAAAACCATAGTTCTAACTTACTTGACTACATTGTCTAATATTGGGTTTTCTGTCAACCTGGCTGCCAACTTGTGCACATCCATAGCTTCCTGTTGCTGATCAGTATTGATCCTAGACAACTGAGCTTTTGTTTCATCAATCTCTTCAATCAACTTAGACATACTGAGAGAAATCAAAACAAAACAATAATATTGCACTTTTTATTTTGCCTCAATCAACTTAGACAAACCTTTACAACAAAACAAAGAGAACTATGCCCTTTATTTCATTAATATAATATTATAATCACATTTTTACTGAAAAAGAAAAAAAAAAAAGGGGGGGGGGGAAATATAGCAAAAGATTATGCTGCAACATTTTTTTTATATTATTGACTGACTTCTGACACTTAAGATTTCTTTGTCTATTTCTTGTAGGCCACTAAGGGTGTCCCTTCAAAAGGCCAAAAGTACTAAATTAAAAAAAAAACTAACCTTGAGATAAATTACAAAAAAAATTTTTAACGTTAATTATGCTGCTTTTAAAACTGGGATATATTCACTATTTAATGATATCATTCAGAATTCTACTTAATAATAAAAATTATTTAGCTCTAACTTGGACATCATAAATCATGTAGAATACCACATGAACCAACCACAATTCCGTTTTGGTTTAA
The DNA here is from genome assembly GCA_021533235.1 of Biomphalaria straminea. Lineage (NCBI taxonomy): Eukaryota > Metazoa > Mollusca > Gastropoda > Planorbidae > Biomphalaria > Biomphalaria straminea. The sequence continues at coordinate 4,035 of JADKLZ010042519.1, forward strand.
CAACAACAGAATTAATACTAAATTAGAAATATCCAATAATTTGAAAAAAAAAAAAAGACAAATAAATTACCTTTGGTGTAAAGCCTCCACAGTCAGGTCATTGATTTCTATCACATTGGGTTTTAAAGAACCTTGGTAATTGTCTAACAGTCTGGAGTCAAACAGAAACTCTGTAGGAGGTGGTGCAGGAGATCTAAAGAGTGAAGACAAGAAAAGAAAGGCTTGACAGTGTATTTGTGCCGAAATAAGGTGCCATAAGCATAATTTTATTAAATAATGAACATGAAATCGAGATGTTACATTTAAATGTTGCTATCAATCAAAGAAACTTGTTATGATTCATTTGATATTTCATATTTATCGTTGAAACTTAAAACACATTTTAAAAACATTAAACTAAAGATAACACTTTAGTGTACTAGACAAATTAGTGATGGCACAAAATATAATTGTAACTGTAAAAAAAAAATTGAGATTGTATATTTAAGTTATTAAAAAAAACTCTCACTTTAAACAAATGTGATATCAATATTACTACTTTCTCTTCATTTCAATTGCTGCTAAAAGCTTTCAATATGCTGGGGAATTGTTTAATGTGTTCTTTAAGATGTAAACTTAAATATTGGAACTGTTAGAAAAAAATAAAGCAGCTTTAAACAACAAGCAAGAATATTGTGGAGCATGCTAAACACTAACACGCTTCAGTGATACCCACTTGTTCAGCTCTATGAAAGTGCCAGAATACTCCTCTCCTGGTCTTATGGCATGGATGGCACTTCCTATACTGGCTACAACGGACTGGTAGTCTTTGCTACACGTGTCAGTGTGTCGTAAGTAATCCTCAAGAACAAATTTGCTGCATAAAGAACACATGTGACAATGCGAGTATAAAAAAGAAAATAAAAGGTTAAGACATAAAAGAAAAGAAACATTAAACTGAAACTTGGATTCACTGAAAAAATAAAAAATGGATTGACAGCTCACGTTTTGTGTACTAAAGTCTCCTGGCAATCTTGATGACAGTCTAGCACAGCAGGCAGTGCGGCGTCTAAATACATGGTTTGGTGCTCTTGTGCAGCCCGAATCGACAGGATGTAGTCATTGTGGAGTTTGTGGAGTTGAACAGTAGACCGAAAGAACCTGGCCTTCGACTCATCTAGCTTTGTTCTCACTTTGTTACCTATTAAAATGGAAATATCAAAGTATTAGTTGTTGATCAGTTCACTACAAACTATGGTTAGAATCAACTACATCTAATAGGTAAATAATACAAAACTTAAAATTTTTATTTTTTAAAGTATTAACAGACAATAAGCATGTTAATGGTAATTAAAGCTACAAGATAGAAAATATAAATAAAAATCTTTTACATGTGTCGAATGTATTTGAAGATAATTACATATAAGCTTAAACCAACCACAACTCTGGACTGTCAATATCACTGACCAACACTCAAGAGCTCATATAAATAGAAAGTAAAAGTAACCATTTCAGACCATGGGGTCTATAGGGCAGATGATGTTGAGGTCATCTGTTTCTTTGGTCATACAAAAAGACCTTATTATGATACAATTAGCCAATGAAAACAAGAAGATGTGAAAGTTGATGAGTAAAATGTGAACCTTTAGATTTGAACACTGATATAACTGTGACTACTTTCTACCATTAGACTTACTTTTTGACCGCTGCTCCAGAAACTTGTTCCTGTCAGTCACCATTCTGTCCACACACTTGGAATACTCTGACCTATTTTTGTCTAATGTTCCCTGAACCTACAGTAGGATACAAAACAAAGTGAAGCATAAAGTATTATGTTATTGTAGTCCAAAAAGAAATCATCATCATCATCAAACTCCATTTGAGTGCTTGAGAGGCTCAAATCATCATCATCATCATCATCATGTCACCATACAAGTCGAGAATTTTGGTTTCCCAGACCAGTTTGTTTGTTTGTTTTAGGCACATGGGCAAAATTTAGGCCATGTCGTGCCCGCAATCCTTCAAGGATTACTCTCCCTCTACATAACAAGTGCTAAATTCTATACAGTTAAATCATTAAAATCAAGGTCTATTCACAGTAAAAATTTAATAATTTGGTAAAAATCTAATGTAAATATTATATGTTCACAAATTCAGAAATCAGATCTTCGTAGACATCCCCACTTCCTGACAAAGCCCAGACCCAGTATTGTATAATAAAACAAGGAGATAGTATGTACTACTAGCACTAGGCTTGTAGATTGTATATATACTGCAAGAAGTATGCTTGGAGATTGTATGTACCGCTAGCACTTGAGTTTAGCCATTTATTTTCATTTACTTTATGCCATGAACACAGAAAAAGAGATCAACATTATTGTCTTCACTACCATGGCATTGTTGATTTTAGGAATTAGATCATTTATGTTTCTCTTTTTGATAACATCAACATTTGAACACATTTATTGCCACCTTGTTCAAACCCCAAAAAAAAAAAAAGAGAAACTTTGAATGGAGTAAACTGAAACTTTAAGTTAGGATACATTCATTAACAAATAAACTTTTTTCTTTTCTTTCATTTTTATAAAAACACGGGTATGCAAATTATAGTAATAGCCCAAAATGAGTTAGAATCCAAAGTCTTATGTTGACAAATCACTGACTGAATATTTTCATTTCAAACAGATGAAAAATAGTATTTGAGACGCACAAAATAAAAACTAACAAAATAATACTTTGAATAAACAGATAAAATCTTTATGTTGAAATCAAAATTGGAATATTAAAACTATTTATTAATGGATTCAAATCGAGGGTAAGAAGTAACCCAAATATTTCTTTAATTATGTACAATATGTCAATATATTTATTTCCTCACATTAAAATTTAAAGGGTGTCACTTTTGGAAAAGGCCTTGATACTCTGATAACCTGTCTAAACAAGTAAAAAAAATGAAATCAGCTCACTCTGCTAAAACTATTCTCCAACCTATGGCGTTCCTCCAAGTACTTTCTCCTAGCCTGTTTCTTGTCATTGATTAGAATGGATAATACGTCCAGAGTGTTTGTGGACAAGTGGTCAGTGTTGGCACGGATAGCCTTCATCAGATTCTCAGTCTCCTTCAGTATGACATCCCAAGCCTGGACACAAAAAAAATGATTACTTAATATATTCATATGCAAGGAAGAATCTGATGCTTGGTCATAATCATTTAGTCAGGTCACATTTAAATTTATTTTTTTGTAGGCATGATGTTTATCATGTTATATAATACTAAAACAAACTTGTAAAAATAATTCTATACAATGAACAGTGGGAAAAACAATTAGACTAGTATCTCTACTAGTGCATTCAACAACCTATGCTGATTTCAATTCAACAACCTTTGCTGATTTCAACTCAACACAATAAATAAATTAAAAATTGGAGCCCAGAAAAAAAAGACAATAGAAAGATCAGATCAGTAAATTATTTGCAAACATTTTACATAAGAAATATCAATACCTGTATGCATTCTAATAGGTAGAGAAAATTAAAAAAAAACTTGAATACCTTGAAAACACTACAGCACTCTTTAAATTCTGCGTTCTCAGCTGAGGACCTCATGGCAGTGTGAAGCATCTTACCCAGACCTGCGATATACTTTTTGTCATTATCCACCCGGTGAGTAATGAACTGCTGCACAGTCTCCAGCATTCGTATTTCAGACTCTTGGATTCGAAGTATGGCATCATGGGACAGCTTTCCTTTCATGTCCTTACCAAACCCCATGATGATGACTTGTTAAGTTTCTGAAAGAAAAAAAACAAAATGAATGCAGCCATTCATTACATAGTTGCCTACTGCTAATCTCAGTTCTCATCATCCAAAACACTTGACCAAAAGGATATATATAATAATTTTTGTAATTATATATATATATATATATACTGCTACACTTTTAGCTACAATATAATAAGGTTTATAAGATGTATATATATTTAAGGAAGCACTGTGGCTGAGTGGTAAAGCGCTTGGCTACTGAACAGAGAGTCCCGGGTTCGAATCCTGGTGAAGACTGGGATTTTAATTTCAGGATCATTGGGTGCCTCTGAGTCCACCCAACTTTAATGGGTACCTAACATTAGTTGGGGAAAAGTAAAGGCGGTTGGTCGTTGTGCTGGCCACATGACACCCTCTTTAACCGTAGGCCACAGAATCAGATGACCTTTACATCATCTGTCCTATAGACCACAAGGTCTGAAAGGGGAACTTTTATATATATATATTTGTATATAGCTACACTTTTAGCTACTATATATATATATCACAAAAGCACAGGGGTTGCATTTAACACATCCTGGAAAACCACAGTTTAGTTATCTTACTAAGCTACTAAACCTTTTTTTAAATATATTCATGCTAATTTTGTCTATCATCCTCTTTTATGGTTATTAAACACAAAGGCTGTTAAGGAAGTAGAAAAAGGGGGAAGAAAAATGAAAGTTGTGGAGAGAGAGAGTGAAGAGGAGATAGAGTGAAGAGGAGATAGAGAGAAGAGGAGATAGATAAAGAGAAGAAGAGATGAAAATCAAAGATCTAACTTTCCAATGATTGCCATCAAAATCAAGTACTTAAAAAACTTCTACTTTACTATAAAGAAGAGAACAGAGATGTACATATTGTATTAGCATGTTGAATCTTGGTGATAGATATCTTACACAACTATGAGCCAACTTAAAAGCAATTTACTTCCCTGATGAGCAGCCCAAAATGAGGTCAAGTGTGTAGTAAAAGCATGCACACATTGAATTAAATTAAACTAATAATTTAAATGTAAAGCTAAAACTGAGGAAAATAAATGTAAAAAAAAATCTAGCAAAGTGTAATGATTGTGGCATCAAATATGCATATATATATATATATATATATATATATATATATATATATATATAAAGCTTAAATCTTCACTCATGGCTAATTCATCACAAGTCTTCCTACAGATATGAATTTTACCCAGTTTTCCCATACTATACCACATTCCTTAAATTACTATTAAGCACCTTTAAACTTTAATAGTTTTAGCATAGTCTTGCTAGATCAATACTCTCATTTAAATATATTTTATACTGTTATAAATATGTATACATGCAAAAATCCATATATGTGTTCATAAAACATTAAACTGAGACCTGGGCTTTATAGGAGACCCCAGGGAGATAATCAAATACTTCCATCAAAGGTTCTTTTGCTCCATAATGGGTGTACCCTGGCAAGACCTTAAACAAAATTATCAGGTTCTGCTAGAAGCTGGCATAGACAGTAAAGAACTATCTGATCTACCATTCAATTAAATATTTATAAATAGTATTTCAACTAGAATAAGAATAACTAGAGATCTAGATTTTAAAAAGCAGGAGTTTGGAGTAAATGACTGAACTAGAAAAAAATCTAGAATCTAGATCTATAGTATTAAATATATGATATATATATATATATATATATATATTTATATTATATAGTAGATTTGAGTACATCTTTATAATAAAAATAAAAACAAAAAAGTATCTCTAGATCTATATAGTCTATATTAGATCTACTTAGAAAATATATAGATCTAGACCTGCATAGACTCTAGACTCTATTTTATTTATGGCCTCCTTTAGTCGCGAGGCAACTATGGATCATCCCATAAGAGTGAGATGAATGCCTGGGGATTATCTGTGGATGGAATGATGTCGCCCACAGAAAAGTTTCCCCCTCTCAACTAGACTCAACACAGTTGATTTATTTAAAGGAGCCGCAAGTGCTGTGATACAATTTTAGGTTAGCAGCATCATAGGCTCTACCAGGGTGTAGCTGGCTCCTGATTTTTCCTTAGGGTTGACTCCCAAAGGGTAGATTGGGTATAGACTAACTGCAAAGCACAGGCTGGAATAAAAATTTAGAATTTGTTCCTTCTCTTAGGTGGGTAGCCAGCCTAACAAGCCCCTCCTGCCTGAAGTTTAATTTACAAAACTGGTTTACGCAACCAGTTACTTATCTTTGTCCCTTTTTCTGGAAAAAAGTTCCATCTACTCTAACTCTATATTAGTATATATAGATCTAGAGCTATATTAATATTATAGACCTATTCTCCAGTCCAGATTTCCTATTCAGACTTAATTTCTTAAATCTAGAATCTTAGATCTATAATCTAGATCAGTAGATAGAATCTAATAGAAGATTCTCTAGAATCTAGATCTAAGTCTAGTAGATCTAGTATACAAATACTAATGGAATTTAATAGATCTAGATTCAACTATAATTGAAGAGCTTAAAACTTAAGTACAGACTCAAGTCTAGATCTAGTCAATCTTAAGTCTAGACAAGTATTACTATTAGGACTAGAATTATAAAGTCAAATATAGGCCTACATAATTAGTCATAATTAATTACACATAATTACTATGTCTATAGACTCTAGTAGACATAGACATAAATTTGATAGATCAGATATAATATATCAATAGTTAACAATAGTTACAAGAGATTTAATATTACTAACTAATAATAAATAAGTAAAGATTAAACTGATACGTCTTATAATTATATTTACAGTCGTTACTTAAAAAAAGAAGATTGTCCTACGCGTTAAATGCATTCAGTCATGCATGTTAACCAATGACCTAAATTCTGCCAAGTCACTGGTTTTCCTGGCTAGCTCAGGCAACCCATTCCATGCTCTAATGGCACTAGGGAAGAAAAAGCATTTGTCTTGTACATATTTGTCCCAGCATATGGGACGAGGAATGTGCCTTTGTCTTTCTGAGTATTTTTATTAAATTTTATATTTGAAGATTATGGTTCATTGTTTTGTGTTTAATTGCTATTAATGCTACTTTACTTTTGAGTCTTGTATCCTGAAGGTGAAGGCTTTCATTTGTTATGAATCTCACTGCTCTATTTTGTGTCCCAGTTTCTTAATATTTTCTAGAGTTGAGGCTGAGGGGTCCCAAACAGAGGATGCATATATTCTATTATTGGCCTAACCAAGGTTAAATAGCATTTTAGTTTTATGTTCTTTATTGATTTATAGAAATTTCTTTTAATAAACACTAATGATTAGCCTTGATTATGCTTTGTTTGATTTTTTTTATAGTTTCATCAATAATCTGTCAATATGGGGATTCCATGACAGTTATTCATTTAAATAGGTAGATCTATTAATTTTGCATTAATTCATCTGTGTTACTAGTTTACCACAAATAAGATAAATAAGTGGTATTAATTTGTTTTAGTTTTTTGTTACTCTTAATAACTGACATTTTTTATTTTTCTGGGTAGAAATTAAATCATAAAGTACAGTTACTATTCAGTCGGAGTATTCACAGTTGTTCTCAGTTGTATAAAATAAGTATAAGTACTATAAGATGACAAGATAGATCAAATAGATGATAGATCTAGCATTCTAGCTAGTCATCTAGTCTAAGTCTAGACTCTAGAGTGAGTCTGTAGAGAAGTAGAGTCTAGCTAATTCAAATGAAGATACTTAGATAGACTTGATGAGTCTAATTAGATCTAGAATAGATAAATAAATTAAATTATAAGGTAGAATATTGAGTCTGAGTTATAATTTATAAATTTAATTTATAGCCATATAGGCTAGATCTATATTTATAAATTATAGTACAGACTATATTAGTTATAATATTCATAATATTGTATTGTAGATGATGCCAATGAATTGAATGATTATCATTATGACATTTATGATGATGCACTCAGAGTCTCAGATGGGTGATGACTGATCTGACTGATCATGATAATCATCATGATTGACATGATGTCGTCGATGATCATGCAGATCATGGTCATTCATGATCATGATCATCAATGATGGTGATGATCATGCATGATGTGATGGGTCTACTTACTATTAATCAAACTGTTCTGAAAATATAAAGCTCTTGCATGGTACAAAAGTAATCCAATTATGAATACTAGATAATACTATTGACCAACAATGAACAAATATTTTGTTGTCTGCTTTCCTTTTCCTCGTACTTTTCTTCCGCTTTCACGGAGCTGTTGAAAACGTCACTAGAAGATGTGCACTTAATGTACAAGGGAAAAAAAAGGTTAAAAATAAATATCGGGATTTCCAAAAAAAAAAAAAAGTTATTGTTTTCTTAGCTGTACAAAATACTAGTCTAGATTCTTCTGGTCTAGATCTAAAACAACTCAGAAATCTAGCACTATATTTAGATCTATTTTGATTTATGATTGATCATTTTTTCTATCATCTTAATAAATTTCGTACGTTATAGGCTAAGCTTTTCGCTGTTACAATAAGAATTACAGCCTATAGGCACTATCTATCTATATATTATTTCTCAAAGTAAATAGGTCAAACGTGCAA